>PVKB01002411.1:0-284712 GCA_004027205.1 Ctenodactylus gundi | reverse complement strand
TGGGCCAGCCGGCCGCCGCCGCCGCGCTGGGCCTGGAGCTGGCCGCCGCCCTGCGCGACCTCGGGCAGCCGGCCGCCGCCGCCGGCCACTTCCAGCGCGCCGCCCAGCTGCAGCTGCCGCTGCTGCCCCTGGCCGCGCTGCGCGCGCTGGGCGACGCCGCCTCGTGCCACCTGCTGGCGCGCGACTACACCGCGGCGCTGGAGCTCTTCACGCGCATGCAGCGCCTGGCCCGCGAGCTGGGCGGCCGCCACCCCGGGGGGCCGCCCGCGCCCGCGCCCGCGCCGCCGTCCCCCGCGCCGGCCCCGGCCGCGCTCGCTCCGCGGCCGCCGCCGCCGCCCACGCCGCCCACGCCGCCCACGCCGCCGCCCCCCGCCCTGGCGTCCGGCGACGCCGCCCGCGCGCGGCCCCCGGCGGCGGTGGCCATGGCGGCGGCGTCCTCGCCCCCCGTCGCGGCCCCCGCGGCCGCCGGCGCGCCGGCCCTGGGCGCCTTCTCGGACGTGCTGGTCCGCTGCGAGGTGACCCGCGTGCTCCTGCTGCTCCTGCTGCAGCCGCCGCCCGCCAAGCTGCTGCCCGAGCACGCGCACACCCTGGAGAAGTACTCATGGGAGGCGACGGACGGGCACGGGGCGCAGGAGGGCGCCGGGGCCGGGGGCAGTGGCCAGCTGCCGGAGGAGCTCTTCCTGCTGCTGCAGTCCTTGGTCATGGCCACGCACGAGAAGGACACGGAGGCCGTCAAGGCGCTGCAGGTGGAGATGTGGCCTCTGCTGAGCGCGGAGCAGAATCACCTCCTCCACCTCGTCCTGCAGGAAACTGTCTCCCCCTCAGGACTGGGGATTTGAGCATACATTAGTCACCAGTTGGGTTTTTTCTGTACTTTTTTCCCTTTCTTTTCATTTACTTTTGTACCCTGGTACCCAACCTTTGCATTTGGGGCAAACACACCCCTTGATCCTGGCTCCTTCTCTGTTGTTACCACGCTGATATTTATCTTTCTATTTGCAGCTTATTTCACTAAATGTTCTTATCCAGGTTACCATAACGACAGGATTCTGTTGTTTGTAAGACTAAATAGTGTGTAGGAACACCAGTTTATGTGATACTTAGGTTGATTATTTTCTTTGCTGTCATAATTAATGTTGTAGTAAACATGAGAAAACATTTCTCTTTGACATATCAATTCTTTTTCTTTGGATATATGGCCACTAGGGGTTTATATTAATAGTAATCAGAAAAAAAATGAAATGGTGCAATAATACAGTGTTTTGCGGGTATGGCAATTTGGTCATACTCTTACTCCATACCTAAAACATTAGCTCTTATGGTGTTTTTTCATTTAGGTTACCCGGAGGAACAGTGATAAATAACGAAACCTAGTTGTGATTTCAGCATGAGACCTATGTCATTGGGCAAAGCTGGCATGGTATAGCATTCATATTTTATTCTGCACCGTAGCTAGCCAGGAGTCTTTCTGATGGAGTGACCTAAATCTTCATTCTGGATAATTTCTTCATTCTAGCTGACCCTGCCTTTTTTAGTTACTGCAAGTTTTCATCCTCCTGATCTGTTCTAGAGGAGAATACTTCGAGGCATTGGAATGGCTCTCCTAGCTGCCAGCTAGTGCTCCTGCTTACTGTCCTTCTCAAAAGTAAGACAGTTTCCCCCCAACAATTAAGATCTATCTAACAGCCAGTACTGTGATGCCATTTTCCACCTTTTAGGTCAGTGGCATGGAAAGCCTAATTCACTAAAACTATGATTGCATAGTCAAACACAAAACATCCCTCCTTGGACACTAGAATCAGTAAACCTGTTAAACCCAATGTAGTGGGTGGGGCCAAGTAGCAAGAAATGTTTCCAGTTGGTTAGTAGGTGAAATAGTAAGAGGGACCAATCCCACTTGCTTTCTGGTTCCAGGTCTCCTGTACCTTTGCGATGACTGGATCTCCTGGTTGCCAGACAGTGCTCCTGTTCACCACCCTTTTGAACAGTAAGACAGTTCCCCCTAGCAATTAAGATCTGTCTTACCTGCCAACACCGTGACTCCATTTCCACCTTTCAGGTCAGCAGTATGAGAAGCCCAAACCTTCAACACACCATCTAGAAGGACAGTTGGTCATTGAGATGGGGGCATAATGTACAACCAGTGAATTCCATGCAGTCTTATGCTGTCTCTATTGCTAATAATAACACACCTTTAGTAAGTTATAAGGAAAAGATGTTTATGTTGAACAAAAGATAAGGACTCACTTCTGGCCTTGGCCTTTGTACTACTAGAAGTGTTCATACTCCTGACATTTTGCAGGGTGTCACGTGACAAGACAAGCAATGTGCACGAGACTTAGCCAAACTGACTTTCATAGCAGACACCGCTCAGTACATCAACCGTTACAAAGAACTCTGGTCATGGCTTAATGGTCCCGTTTGGTCCCACTTAATATATGCAGATTACATTTCAGCAGGTGCTTCACAGAGGATTAAGTATATTCAAACCACAGCACAGGGACTTGAGCATACTGGCACTTTTTTTCACCACATCCCCCAGTCCAAAGCAGTGTCAAATGTGGTACTACTGTAATCAGTAGGGCATCCTATCCAGTAAATTGCAAATGCTAATGCTGAAACACGGCAGGCATGAATGGCAAACACATATCAAGAATATGTATCTATTCCTGAGAGGCTGAAACAGGGCCCTCTTCATGATGGTATGTGTTCAAGGTCATCTACCTGTCACCAGGTAATTGGCTGTCTCTTCAGGGAATAGTTCCAAATAAGGGCACAGACTCAACCTGTGATATTGGAAAGTTAGGTAAAGAGCTTATAAATAACCACATGAGCCTTGGTATAGGCATGTTCTTGAGCCCTTGCATAACCTCTGTCTTGGAGAAAAAGGATGACTGACATTCACAGAGCAAGTCATTGTCTCCACCTGCTTGCTGAGGAAACATTTAAACCATAGATCTGTGCCTATTATGGGAATTGTCTTGGGCTATAGGGATTTCTATGCTTTTACTCCCAAAAGCACAGACACATGCCTGTCCCTTAGGATTTCTTTTTGTTCTTTTATGACCACCCATCAGCCAGTGCTCACGACCTTTTGTAGATCAGTTTCTCAGGCCATCTCTTCTCCCCCCTGAAGAAGACATATGTATCAGCTGAATCTGTCCACTAGGACGACTTCCCTTAGCCACTAGACAAGCCATATCCAAACCACAGGAGGAATGGAGTATAATATCTGTTCATAGTACACTGATGGTGCTGGCTCAATGGACAGATTAATCCAGAGACTAGAGTTTTTTTCTTCCTATTAGCTGGCTACACTAGTACAGGAAATTTCTCACGAGCCCATAACTGGATGAAATGAGAGGCATGACACGGTAGAGGTGGGTGGCATGGGAATGTGAATCCTCTATTCATGCAGAAGTTCATGAGTGTCTTTCATGTCTCTTTGGGCTCTGTTTCACGTATGCCACTTTCATTTTATGGTGAAAGGCTTCTGCATATCCTGCTCTGTGGTACACTGGATCAAATCGTATCTAGCGAATGTGAGTAATTTAGGAATCCGTCACTTGGTACTTCACAGTCACGCATTTTATCTTGTGTTACCGTGTTATCGCTGTGACCAAATAAATACTCATGAAAATGAGAAGGAGAGATTTCCTTTGGCTTGTGGTTGCAGAAGTTTTAGTCCACGGTTAGCTGCTCTGTTGCCTTAGGCCTGTGGCAAGGCAGAAACATCAGGATGGTGGAGCAAAACTACTCACCCAGTGGGAGTCAAAAGCAGAGAGGGAAGGGATGAGCCGGATTAAAAGGGGCCAATGACAAGATACAGTGCCCTAGGTCATGATCCCGTGAGCTACTTCCTGAAGCTCTGCTCTCCCTCATAAATTTCTATCACTTCCCAATAACACCATTAAATTATCTCATCAACTCTTATGATAAAACTGTCATGACCAGTCACCCTCCAAAAGCCCCACCATTTGAACACATAAGACCTTTCATTAATACTTTAGGTCTAAACCAAAATGTATCTCTCCTAAGGTCATAGTAATTCATTTTCTGTTGTCATAATGAAAATCTTGGAACTGTGTAACTCTATAAAGAAATGATTTTGCTAGCTTACATTTCTAGAACTTCAAACACATGTTGCTGGCATCACCTCAAAAAATAGTTCCAAATGGGGATTCAGAGGTGCCCTCTGCTGTGAGGCCTTCATGGTGGATGATATCACAATGGTGAAGTCACAGAGAGTAGTGAGAAAGCATCACCAGACAAGAAGGCAAAGAGGCTTGGGAGACACCAGACTTGTCTTTTTAAAAAAACAGTCTGCTTGTGAGAACTGACACAGTGGTCCTATACAAACTGCCTCATCCTTTGTAAGGGCAGTGCCTCTGATGACCTAAAGACCTTGCATTAGATTTCACTTCTTAAGGGTCCTCTGTCATCTCTTAACATCACCACTTTGGAGTCCAAGCTTCCAAAAATGAACCGTTAGTGGACAAAACATATGTATCGGTTTGGTAGTGGGTACAAATATAAAATCATTAGTAGAGGAGACTAAAGCCTTAATGATGGAAACCATTAGGATTCATCTGCATTGCATTTCTTCTTCTTCTTTTTTTTTTTTACAGGCTCCATACCACATCTTCTTTGCGCACATACATCATGGGAATTTCTGGGACGAAAGGTCCGCATGGAAGGAGATCTTGCACTAGTTTGGAACTGAAGAACAGCCTTCTTTTGTTCCAAGGCCCACTCAATACTGGCAGCTAAAGGTCACTTGCTAACCCACAGCATGGCAGACGGGAAGCCAAGTGAGTGAAAAAAGGCAGAACTAGCATATACCCTTCCAGGTTGAGCCCCAGGGTCCCACCTCTTCCAGGTCAAGCTCTAGTGATCTGTTCCTTCTGGGTTAAGCCCCAGTGATCTCCCCCTTCCAGGTTACATGCCCAGTGATGTGCCACATACCCATAATCTACTACATGCCTTCAGTTCACCACACACCTGTAATCCAGCCCTCGTGACAGGACCCCACCTCTTTTTTTCCCCGCCTCTTAACAGTACATGGTTCCATAGCTATTTTACACATCCAAACACATGAAGCTGTTGGGGACATTAGATCCAAACCATAACAGAATGACAAAAAATGAACTAACACAGAGGTCCCTGGTATTTTTGAGACTTAGTCACAGATAGTGTCAGATGCAGCTATTTCCTCTCACTGAAGAAGTGATATCCTGACTTACTCCAGACTACTAGATCTCAAGAAACCTGTCTGAACATTCATAGTGTTTAATCTTCCCTTCTGACATATGCTTGTATAATCACAGTTCATAATAAAAAACAAGGGATTTGACATCATTCTAAGGCACACATAGTGGAATAAATATTACTGTTCCTACCTCATAAAGGCAAATTCATCATTTTTCTTATCAAGAGGAATGGGGAAAGAATGCCAAATTAGTAGTTTTGTACTATGTTCCAGAATCTGTGTGTATTGTTGTTTTGCTCTGGAACAGATAACACATATGAAATCATAATTGCTCCTGGTGTAAAGATCTCATTAAATTTGTAATGATTTAGTGTCGTTTCCTATGACCTACCTGTTTTTGTAGTGCCCAAAAAGAATAGGTAAATTGAAAGAGAACAGAGATTGCATCACTTGGGATCTAATAAAAAATTCTATGATGATAAAAATGTTCTATATTTATGATGCCCATTATGGAAGCCACTCACCATATGTGGCTTTTGAACAAGTGAAATGTGGCTGCTAGAACCATGAATTAGATTTCTACTTTTATTTATTTAATTTGCATTTAGATGCATCTAGTTGCAGGTGGCCCTCACCTACCGCTTTGGACACCACAGTTCTTTCCTGTGAGAGCCCAATGACTGCAATCCTTCTAATTCCTACAGAGCTACTAAGTGAAATAGCTTCTGGCCATCCCCAAAGTCCTGATGTCCACATGAACACCACCCTGCCACTGATGATAAACTGAGGTGATTGTGTGCTGTGGAGAAAATAGGAGGGGGTAGGGGTGGGGGATGGAGAATGGAGAAACCCAAGTGCAGAAAAAAGTAGCTGTAAGTGAGGAACAGTGCCAAGTGAAAGAAAAAACATGGAATGGGGGTCCCAACAGTCACACAGTTCATCTTCGCTCTTTGGGCAGGAAGTTTTTCTCCAGGTCCTGGGGCTACCCACCAGCTCCATCAGAGCTTGCTGGCAGCAGCTGCCCCGGGCGCCCTTTCTCCATCCCTGGGCTGTCAGTGGCACCTTTGCTGTGCTGGTGATCATCTTCCAGGATTCCTGCGTGCCCTTGCTCCACGCCGCAGCTGTCAGAGAACCTGCACCTTAGGCGCGCTCTCACCACGGCTCCCTTGGGTGCCCCTGCACCGTGGGTGCTGCTCTTGCCATGGCTCCCTTCCTTGTCTCTGCTGTGTGCATTCCTTGGTGCCCCGCTCCTCGCTGCAGCTCCTAGTGTCCCAGCCCTTTCTGAGTGCGCTGGCTTCTGCCGCTTCTGCATGAGCTGGGCCTCTGTTTCTGCCTGCACTCGCTCGCTCCCCAGGTGCTCATTCCTCGAATCCGTAGCCTTCTGGAGAACACCTTTTGGGTTTCTGGGCTCCTCCGCTGCCCTGGTCCTAGGCCCCACGAGTCCACTCCACTGTATCTCAGCCTCTTGACTGAGTCAACGTGGAGCTTACTTCCTGGAGTTCCTACTCCACTGACCCTTGACCCTCTTCCCCAACTCTGAAATGAAAACAACCATGATCAGTGCACTGATGAGTATAATGCCTCTACAATTCAATTACCTTCCAAACACTTGAAACTTCGGGGGTACATTTAAGATTTAAATGCTAACACTAGCTGTGTGACGTAGCTATCTTCTATTTTCTCTTTCTAAGAATGAACCCACAGTCCAGCACTCTTGGGTCATAATATCCTTTAGGTGGTGGTACACAGGAGTCAGCCTGGACTGGGCAGCTAGCAGTAACAGCGTAGAAATAACATGAACCCTGAGATGTAAACTGGACTTTTTCAGTGAGGAAAGTCTGCCCCGTAATCTGATCAGTTTCTCTTGCTCTGCCCACACCTACTTCTTTGTCCCATCACCCTTCATGTGTCCTTCTTCCCTTTGAAGGGACACCATGATCCTCCTCATAGCACAGGGCTGAGCAGTCTGGCCCAGGGCCTTGACTCAGAACTCCCTGGGAACTGTAGCGTAATGTTCAAGGGACTGGGATTCTGACTCTCCTGGCTGTGAGACCGTGATCAGTGACAACTTTCTCCACATCTCATTTTGTCCATCTGTACAATCCCTGAGGCAGCAGTGAGGAGCCAGCGAATTAAAACGACTGTGATGTTCTAGGGAAAAGAGGCCCACAAGTCTTTTGTGTACCTGGAGGTCCCACCGCATGTTGACAGGGGTGAGATACTATCTAATTAGTGTTAATGTCTGATATTTTATTGCTCTAGGAATTGATATTAATAGCTTCTGAACTAAGAAACAAGTTCTATTAGCAGTGGAAAATCAGAACTCAGTCGACCACAAGGGACAAGGAAGGGGCTGTAAGGAAAAATGCCCTTGAAGCCTTGAAGCCTGGAGCCTGACAGGCAGCTGGGTGGGTGCTAACTCACATGCCACACGCTGCAGCTTCCTAACTGAAAGTATTTCACTAACCCAGGTGGACTCCCTCTGAAATTCACAAGCTGTGCCTGGGGCTCATGAGGGTCCGTCTTTGCTGCAGTTGTGCCCTAGATGGGCTGGAATGGCAGAGCCTGGAATTGCGTGGGTTAGAATCTGGCCGAGCAGGTGGAACCTACTAACCAAACCTCTGTTTATTGACTATCTCCTGAGGGAGGGAATTGGCCCGAGAACAGTTGCTGTGGGATTCCTGTTTCCCAGTGAGGCCCAGGGAAGTTGAACAGTGGTTCAAGGTCACATGATAGAGCTGGGATGAAAGTCGGTTGGTGAGGTTTCAGATCTCCTGTTCTAAAGACAGTTCCATTGTGTGACTGCTGAACTCCAGTGCATCAGCAAGGTCGGGACCAGGTTGCCAACTGGGACAAGCTGGTGGCTTCTGCCCCAGGCTTTAAGGTCAGGGCTAGAATTCAGGGCTTTAAATTCAAGGTTTTGCTCTTGCTCTGATTTCAAAGGCAATAAACATTTTGGTTACAACATTTAATGGATCAAAATTCTACTCGTTGAAAACTGCATTTCATATGTGAATACACATGCCTTTCAGCAAGAAGGAAGGAATATGCCTTCCTTTCCCAAGTGTTTTTATTGGCCCCTTATTGCCTCTTAAAGAACTTTCTCATCAAGTTAGATATTTAATGTTGCTACAAAAATATTGCATCACACAAATTCCGTAAGGGGTGATGTGTGCTGCTTCCCAAATGTCATATTTCCTCAGATAAAAAGCTGATGAAAGTGGACAGAACACGGAGAACTCGTGTCTTGATAAAGACAGAATTTAAGGGCTGCGTCATAGCTCAGTAGTTAGAACACTTGCCTACCAAGGACAAGGCCCTGAGTTAGATTCCCCAGCACCTCATAAGCTGGGGGTGGTGGCTCATGTCAGGAGGCTGAGGCAGGAGGATGGCCGTGAGTTCAAGGCCAGCCTGGGCTACATAGTGAGTTCACTGAGTTCAGGACCAGCCTGGACTACAGAGAGACACACTGTCTCAAAAGAAGAAAAAACAAAAACAATTTAAATTCTTGACAAAGCATGTCCCCCTTTTTAATGCTTAGCTTTATATCATATGTGAGAGGAGACAGTGAGGTTGTATCACTAGGGATACAGGGACCCCATAAATGCTGGCTGTAACTTGTAACACTCTCGGACACCCCCTTACCCAACTAAACTATAAAAACCCCTAGACAGCGAGCCACACAGGCAACCCACATTTCCCAGTCCCCCTTTCTGACTAGCAGAAGCTTTACTGTCCTTCTCTTCCCTTCTGTAATTTTCCCAATAAAATGTTCTCTTCACAACCTGCTTCCTGTTTTCTGCGACTTACTCTTCAAGCCTCTGGAGGCGCTAACTCAGCACGAGCTCAGCACCGAGCCTGGATGGAATTGGGGCCTGCCACTGGACCTGGTAACACATAGAAGAGATAGGACTTCCCACGTTCAGTCAGCCAGTTTTCTCTTCTTGCCATACTTTATTTGGCTTTAACTGGTGACTTCTTCTTTTTTTTTTAACTACTCCTTGCCCAGTCTGAGGAGGTGCATAGAAATTTGGTGTGTCGTGCAGTCTGCCTTCTCCTATGCTCGTTTCCTCCCTTGGTGTATATTTCTTGCTGCCTGTAGTGCTTCTTCTGCTGATGCATCCATTTAGGCCTGAAGTATGTCCCATACACCCCTGTGACAGGAGGTCTTGGAGGAATGGCAACAAAGGCCCGGGAGCAAAGTCCTTGCAGTGCTCCCCAGTTTACCTTGTCCCATTCCTGCTTCTCTAGCAGGAAGGAATGGACTTTATCCTAATATCCACCTCCGGGCTCCTCTTTGCAAGAAATTTCTGCTCATCTGAGTCTGACGGTGTAAGTATGGATGATGAGACAGGTCCCAGGTTTATGACCGGTAGGCCCAATGAACCAGAAGCCCTGTCCCCCAGCACACGCGGAGACAGTGTCAACTGTGAGAGGCCTTTTTAAAAAATTCCCAAACAGCCATTCCCTGAGGCACTTTTAAAGACCAATCTGGAAGAATAAGTAGAAATCTTTCCTATATCAAAGACGAACAGAGCAAACCAGAAGAAAAGGCGATGGCCAAAAGTACCCCCATTCAGACAAAAGCAAGGCAAATGTACCTCATTCAGAGACAATGCAATACTTGTAAAGACCTAATTATGTATTTCTGCTTTACTTAGTTTAATTTTTTCTCATTTTTATTAAAATATATATGTATATAGGCAATACACAATGAGCTTGAGAATTTTATGCATACATTATTGCATCAACCTCACAATCCCCTCCCCTTCCTCTTTCTGCCCCACACCTTCTCCTTCATCTCCCCAACTATCCAAATCTCCCCTATTTGACTCTGTTATTTATTTGTATTCTGGGTTTCTCGTATTAGGGAAATCGTGCAATATTAATCCTCCTGAGTCTGATTCACTGATTCACTTCACTGAGCATGATGGTCTCAACTTGTCTCCATTTATTTACAGGTAACTTAAGTTTACCTGTATTTATGGAAGACCCAGCGATACCTCTTCTGGGTATCTTTCTGGAGAGTCGAAAGCAGCATATAACAGAGATGCATGTATATCACGTTTATAGCACCATAACGAATAGTGGCTAAATTGTAGAAGATGCGGAAATATCCATCCACAGATACAAAAATTGTGATGCACGTACACAATGAGATACTACTTATTTAGTTTTAGTTTTTTGCTTTACAAAATCTGTTTTCGTTAAATCAATCACTTTTAAAGCAGTGTTAGCCAACACCGGGGCTTTGGCGACCCCTAGTGGAAGCTTTTAGAAATCCTCCGCTTTGCTGCTTCCACAGTAGTGGGCTGCTGTGCCTGTCCACTCACCTAAAGCTAAGCTGCCGGAACCGGTGGATGGCTTGACCTAAAAATCTGGGTTTAGGAAGTAGAAAGGAGAGGGTGGAGAAGGGAGGGGAGAGGAGGGGAGATAGAGGAGAGGGGAGGGGAGGGCAAGTGGAGGAAGCAGGAGGGAAAGGAAGAGTAGAGAAGGGAGGGGTTGCTCAGAAGATGGTGCAACATTCCAGAGGCAAACAGGAGCCACCCTTCTCCGTAATGAGGAAATCATCTCATTTTATAAAATCTGTGACCCAGGGTAGGATCTCGAGAGGGAAAGGTCCAAGATGCCATGAAGCCCAGCTTCTCACCTCTTCCTTCATGTTCCACAGGGTTTCATTTCTATTTCTAGACCAATAAGGCAGAGTCAGATTCTGACTGCAGTGCAATTCATTGTCACTGTCCTTGAGTCCTAGGAGTGCTGGGTTGCTACTGCCACTGCAAACCTTAGGGCAGCCTGGCCTGGCTCTGTCTGTCCGTGCTGTCTAGGCATGTCGAGAACAGGGTCCAAGTGCTGCCTGGCTCACCTGGTGACAGCCACACTTGGGAAGAACAGCACTCAGGGTGCCCAATACATTTGGGCAGTCATACTCGACATTAGGCTCTTCCTCAGCACAGCACTTCACATGCCAGGGTGAGCAGGTCCTCCTGGGATCAGGCTAAGCACAGCCTGGAATATTCTCCTTTCTCATCCAGGTGGTTTGCATGGGGCTTCCCATCCCAATGAGACCCAACAACTAATGCTGGGCATGGGGACACAGCAGAGAGTAGAGGGTGCCCTCAGGGAGTGTCTGCCTATCCAAGGATCTGTGCAACTAAAATGAGAAGCACTCTTGAAT
This sequence comes from Ctenodactylus gundi, assembly GCA_004027205.1. NCBI lineage: Eukaryota > Metazoa > Chordata > Mammalia > Rodentia > Ctenodactylidae > Ctenodactylus > Ctenodactylus gundi. The sequence goes on along the minus strand of PVKB01002411.1, from coordinate 273,325 downwards.
TCTGCCCTGAATCCTATCAAGGTAGCCACATATCAGGGAATATTTACCAATTCACTGATCACGTGTTTGCAATAATTTCCTCCTCATTTCCTTTGTGTAAATGGGGATCTAGCCCAGGGCCCTCACACTGAGCTCATTTTTATTTTTGATTTTGAAGCAGGTACTTGCAAAGTCACTAAGTGATCCAAGCTGGGCGTGAATGTGCAATCCTGCCTGAGCCTCCTGAGACCTGATATTACAGGCCTGTCCCACTGGGTCTCGCTTTTTTGTTTTCTTTTTATAACTTAGTAAAATGCTAACCTGCCTAATTTATGTTTTTCTGAATTTCGTCTTACCTATTTTGCTGAAGCATAACTTACCTATAAACTAGCATACATATAAACCTCAATTTTTGTCTATGTTCCTATGCATGTAGCCACTATTCAGATCAAGTTGTAGCACATTTGTGCACCATTTAAAACTTCTCTTTGCCAACTTCTGGTCAGCATTTTCGCCCGAGGGCCATCCCCCAAAGTGTCTTCCGCAGCTTATTCTGGTCTTTATCGCCATTGGTTAGTTCTTCTGAAATTCATGGGAATGTAACTGTGCATTGTGTAATTTCAAAATCGTAGTTTCTTTCATTCAATACTCTATTTTTGGAATTCAACAATACTGTTGCCCAAATCAGTAGCTTGTTTCTTTTTATTGATGCATTGCATTTCATGATTATATCATAGTTTATGTAAGTTATTGGGTACTATTGACTGAAGTTTGGGTTGCTTCCGGTTTGGGGCTATTACGGGTCATGTGACTATGAATATCTGGGTGTATGTCTTTTGGTGAGCATATGAGTAAGTACTCAGAACTGTTGGGTATCATCAGTAGAGTAGAATTTCTCATTCCCACGGTGAGTACCTTTGATGGTTCAGCTTTGGCTTAAGCAGGTACTGCCACTACCAGTTCACGACAGCCTGAATTAACTCACACTCTTGTCAGCGCTTGGCATTGCCTGCCCTGTATTTTTGCTTTACATTTCAAAGTTCCTCTGAACTTGATTTACCAGTTCCTTTTATTAGATCATCAATTTTGCAATTATGGTTTTAAAACTACAATTACTAAATGATCACTTATGTTCTCTGTTGCAACTTTTTTCATACCCACCTGAAAATTAAATTTTATAGATTCAATGTTACAATTTTCTGAGGGTATTAAGAAGTATTTCCTTCTTCTAATTAATTTTTTGAAGTGATGAGGATAGAACCCAGAGCCTCCACGCTATGCTACATCCTCAGCTCACTCTTGGTTTTGATTTTGAGACAAGGTCTCTCTAATTTGCTAACTCTCCCAGGCTAGGCTTGAACTTGTGATCCTCTTGTATTAGCCTCTCAGGGTGCTGGGATTGGGGGCCTGTGCCACGAGGCCTAGCTGTTGCTTATTTTTAATTGTTCTTTTCTAGCTCTCGAGTTATGTGTTTCTTTAGGATCAGCTCTGCTTTTTAATCTGCTTTTCTTTTACTTCATTTGGCAGTGGAGAATCCCAGGGATGTTCCACCACTGAGCCACAACCTCAGCTACTTTCAGTTTTATTTTGAGACAGGGTCTCACTGAGTTGTCCTGGTGGAGTTTGAACTTGTGTGACCCTCCTGCTCAGCCTTCCTCAGTGCTGGAATTACTTGGTATTTCTTTGTAGAGGATGATCTGCAAATGTTTGGCCTATCCTCATTGTCTGATAACAGGAATGAAACTTACTAGTATTCCTGTGTATATGAGTGAAATTCACAGATTGCCAGACTTTTTTAAGATCAAGAAGCAGTGGGCTGACAGTTTTGTTGGGACCCTCCCAAATGGCATAATCTGAAGACGGTTGTTTTTCTTTTTCTTCTGGTGGTTTCAACACCTACTCCATCTCTCCTTGTCCTCCCCAGACAATTTACTCAACACTTCAGGGAAGAACCTTTCTTTTAATTTCCTGTGTTGCATACTGGCTTTGGGACCTTCTGCAGACATTTAACTTCCATACTGAAAAATTCAATTACTTTCTCTGATTTCAGTTCCACTCCTCACTCCCGCCCTCTGCGACTCCTGCTGCTGCTGGGTTGGGAGATTGGCACCAAGTTTCTTCTCCCCTTAGCTCAGGTCTCCTTGGTAGGTAACCCGGGCTGTGGTTTTGTGTGTATCTGCATTCTATCTCTATAGAGCTACATGTTATGTCCATTTTATGTAAATGTGCTAATGTGACTGTTGTGTCTGGCTTCTGTCAATTAGCCTGATGTTTTCAAGGTTCATTTATGTCCTTCTATGTACCATTATGCATGCCTTTTTATGGATGAATATTGGATAGCTACACTATGATTGATTTGTCCATTCATACATGGGTGGCCATATGGATTTTTTCCCCCCTTTGGCTATTATGAATAGTACTGCTATGGAGATCTATCTATCTGCATGTAAATACGTGTTTTCATTTCTTTTGTGTATGTCCCTGAATAGAATTGCTGGGTCATATGGTAATTCCATTTTTAACATGTGAAACTTTTAAAAATGGAAACTTTTCCACAGTAGCTGGGTAATTTTAGGTTCCAGCAGCAATGGATGAGAAGTCCAATTTCTCCATATCTTCATCAATACTTGTCACTTTTATGTTTTATAGCTATGTTAGTAGGTGTAAAATGGTACCTCCTTGTTATTTTGACGTCCCTTTCTTTAATAACTAGGATTTTGAGCATCTTTTCCCATTTTTTTCTTACAGTCAGGTTATATTATTGCTGTTCCTTCATGATTACTTTAAAGCCAGGCCCAGTGGCACAGTCCTGTAATCTCAGTATTTTGGAAGGCTGAGGAAGAATTAAGCCCAAGCCCAACCTGGGCAGTTCAGCATCTTAGTGAGAACCAGTCTTAAAATCAAAAATAAAAATGTGCTGGGGTTGTAGCTCAGTGTGAAGGCCAGGCTCGGTCCCTTGTACTACAGAGTAATAACAATAATAGTGGGAGGAAGCGGGCTGGTGGGCACAGTGCTGTGCCACCTGACTCTCCTTTCAATGAAGGCTATCTTAGCTCAGTTTCAAAGAGGACTGTGAGGAAACAGCCTTCGCCACCCACGCCTGAAGGGCTTGCCTAAGATCATACACCTTCCTAGGGTAGCCACTGTCAAAACCTTAGCAAGGTGATATAGAAATGTCACGCCTCTTCATCCTGACTCAGGACAACCATGAAGAGCTGTAGTTCCAGACTGTCTATCAGTGGTGGTCATGTTCTTGCCACTTTCTGAGGAGGTGTGCGTCTCATGAACAGCATCTCTGTCCTCCATTTCCTCACTGCTTGCCCTTGATCAAGATACTTAGCCTCTCTGTGTCCTAATCCCAAATCCGTAAAATGGGAATGCTGGTAATGTCTACTACACAGTGTTGCCACAAGGAGTAAACTCTTGCTTTTAGTTTAATATGTTCTTGGGACCTAGGATCCTCCCCCCTGTAATAATATTTAGATTTTTCACTTTCATGCATGAGAAAAATGTCTTTAGTCTGCCTGGTATTGTGCTCTGTTATCTTTCTTATTGGAAGTTTGGGAATGAGTCGGAGATGAAGTACCTAGTTTTCCAGAAGCTTCCAGTTTGCTAGAGAGAGGACACAATGCCATTCCTGGCTTTCACTGAATAATTTTTGCACAAGAGTTAGACCCTCACACTTCCCATCTTCTATCCCCTGTCCTCAGTGGCTTTTCCTAGGCTCCCCACCATCCCCATGCCCCACTCTAATATGACTGTCAAGCATGTGCTTTACAACTACTGCCATTGCTTGCAAACATCAGCGGGGGGTGGTGGGGGTGCTCCTGCCCTTGGAGTTTTTGTCCAAATGTCACTTTACTAGGTCTTATTAAGCCCTCCTTGGTCACCTCCTGGAGCGTAACCATCACTCCCTGCCCCTACTTGGTTTCTTCCAGACCAGGTATGCCCATGGCATTCTACATGTTTGTGTGTGGTTGTAAGCTCCACCAGGGCCGGGACTTGGAAATTCAGCACTGACAATAGTACCTGGTATACATATTTGTGGAACTTAATAAGTGTTCGTTGGATGGAGGAACAAGGGTTTTCAGAGTCTCCTTTACGGAGGATAGCATTTGGCCAGGGCTGCGAGGATAACTGACACTAATATATAGGGTCAGGGCTTCTAGGTGAACGGCAAAACACAAGCAAAGGCAAATAAGGGGAAGACTACTAGTTAAGGACAAAGGTTGAGTTGCTGAACTTAAACACCTAGGGAGACTCGGGGCTCCGCAAGCGGTTCCCTGCAAAGGGCCCTACCCGGGGTGGGCACGTCTGCGAAGCGCCAAGGCCCCTCCCATTCCGAGCGGGATCCGGCCAGGGGACGTAGAGCGCCGCCAAGTCCCGCCCCGTGGGGCGGGGCGCAGGGGAAGAGGCGCACAGGCGCACTCGGGCGCTCGGGCCGTAGCCCGGGCCTCTGGGCCCGTGGCGGCCGGGTCCGCACCGTCTCCGCTTCCTCCCTAGCCATCTCCGTTGGTGGCCGTGACTGCTGTCCTTTCCTCCTGCCGCAGCCTGTGGACGCCGCTCCGAACTGCTGCACGAAAGAAGAAATGCCGCCGCCGCCTCCTGGCCGGCCCCTGCTTTGGCTCGGCCTCGTCCTGGGCGCCATCTGCAGTGTCCTGGAATCCGCAGCACAGGCCAACTCAACCACAGGTGCCTCCCGAGCCCTACCGCTTCCTTCCTTGCCTGTGTGCGTCCCTGCCTCCCCTGCTGCCTTCCTCCTGGCCCCTCTTCCGTCAGTACGCGTAGCCTTCTCTCTCTTCCTCCATCTTTCCCGTGTCTATCCTTACTAATCTCCATCCATCCTTTTTTTCCACAGTCTAGGACTGCCTCATCCATCCTCCTGCTCTTCCTCCTTTCCTCTAGCCTCCTTCCCCTACCTCCCACATTGTCCTTTACCCCGATGTTCCATCTGTCTCAATCCATCCTTTCCTTCTCTTTCCATTCCTCTGTCAGCCTTTTCTCCCCTTTCCTTCCTTCCCTCCCTCCTCCTCTCCCTTTCCTTTATCCTTTCATCTCTGCCTACCTTTCGCCCTCTGTCCATCTTGCCTTTATCTAACCATCCTTCCTTTTCTTCGTGCATCCTTCTTGCTTCTTCCTAAATTCTTTTTCCCTTTATTCATTCTTTCTTCCCTCTGCCCTCCAGGCTTGAAGCCAAGTGCAAAGGCTAATCCTGCCACCCAGAGTTCAAGTTTCCTCTTTATTCCCCTTGCCCACCTTGCTGAGGCACAGCCCTGGCTGTCCTCCGTTTTGGCTGGACTGTCAAGGTGCTGGGGCCAGCCTTGGGTCTCTTATGCCCTAGGAAAGGAGAATTCAGTGTCAACGCAGGTGACCTGATCAAATCTCTCCCTCCTGTGCAGATGCTCTGAATGTCCTTCTCATCGTGGTGGATGACCTGCGCCCCTCTCTGGGTTGTTATGGCAATAAGCTAGTAAGGTCCCCAAACATCGACCAGCTGGCGTCCCACAGCCTCCTCTTCCAGAATGCCTTTGCCCAGGTAACCAGGGCTCCTCAGGCATGTGTGTGCGCCTCCTTGTGCACTTGGGGGTTGGGAAGCCTTCAGCCACTGTTATGTAATGCTGACTGTCTCAGGCACGTCTTTGAAAGAGGCAAGTATGGCCTGGAAAGACTCAGTGGTTGAGGGAGTCAGTTGTCCGTGCTGAAGGAGACTTGTACCTTCCAGGCTGCCCCTCCTCCTTGTGTGCTGGGTATGCTCTGACCCAAATGTGTTCAGGATGGCTGTGGCCAGCTTCCTTCCTGAAAAGGGCACTGCCTGGTGCTGTAAATGCCAGGGGTGTGCTGCAAGAACCAGCCAGCTGGCCATGGAGGCCATACACCCTGGGATCCCTCCGAGGCTGGGTTAAAGAACATGGGCAGCTCTGGGCCCCTGGGGACATCTTCAAGTAGCAGGGGACATATATCTGCTGGTTTCAGGGCCTCTGTGCTGCCTTCTCTTCACAGGCAGGCATGATCTCTGGCACCTGGGTGAGGCCCAAATCCCACTGGTTGGCTTTGAGATCGGCATGACTCAGGCACCAGGCTGTTGCTGAGGATGTGGGGAAGCTGCCTGGTTACCTTAGAGATAGCAGACACTTTTTTTTCTGTGATGACGTTGATCTCTACTTCTGCTCCTTAACAGCAAGCGGTGTGCGCCCCCAGCCGTGTGTCTTTCCTCACCGGGAGGAGGCCTGATACCACCCGCCTGTATGACTTCAACTCCTACTGGAGGGTGCACGCAGGAAATTTCTCCACCATCCCCCAGTACTTCAAGGAGAATGGCTATGTGACTATGTCGGTTGGAAAAGTCTTTCATCCTGGTACTGCTCCATGCTCAAAGGCTGGGTCCTCTTCTATGCCAGGGTGTGGGAATCCCCTGCTGGGCTTAGGGCTGTCTCCACAGAGGCCTCTTATGGCTGGCAGTGTGCTTCCCTGGTCACTTCTGCCTTTTGAGGAAAAATACTTGTTAATGTGGTTCATGTTCTTATCACGAATGAAAGTGGGAGAAACAATTTGGCTTCCTTTTAAAATCTGGAGTACCACTCTGGAGCTCTTTAAGCTCCTCGGGTGCTGGGAAGGGTACTGGCTGGTAGTATGCTGTGTAAGCTCAGCTCTGGGCCTGACCCTCTTTCTTGTAGGCTCTTGCCTGTAATGTTCTGGGTGGGGTGAGGGCAGCTGAGTGTACCCATGCGGTCGCATGGCCATGTGATCTTGTTGCCTGCTGAATGGGCTGTGATGTGGTATGGGCATCAGCCCCTCTCAGCCAATAATACCTGGAAGAGGAATATTAACTGGTAACTCAGAGCATTTAGGGTTCAACAGGACTGCCAGTGCCACCGCTTGAATACTGCTTGCGTGGTAAATTGGCTCTCTTTAATGCCAAAATGAGAATGTTGAAGTAAAAGTCTTTCTTTTTTCTATTTATAGAGGGAATGTATGATCACTTGACAAAAAATAGAAAGTATAAGCTAAAGAACACAATCAGTTAATGCTATACCCCTCAACACAGCTGCATTTTGATGTTTTCCCCGTTTGGGGCTTTTTTTCTGACTTGAAATTATCTTGTATATACAGCCATACAACTTTATATTTCAAGCTCTTAAAAACATTTCCTCATAATATTACACTTTATAAAAGACATTTATAACAATAGCATGGCCAATCTAGCATGCTGATCTTTAATTCACGTTGCTTCTGTTTTCACCGCCATTTGGCATTTGAGCAGTAGCACCAGGCACCTGGGAACCTGAGTTCTATTTCTGTCACTACCATTAAACTGTATGGCTGACAGTGAGCGAATTGTTCATCCTATTTGTGGCTTGGATTCCTTGTCTGGGTAGTGGGAGTCATAATTGTCTCAGTCCTCCCAAGGCAGCATCTCAGTGTGGGTACTCCACTGGGATGGTGCCGCTTGTCATCAGGAGTGATAATGTGAACATTTTCAGTACCTTTTGCTTCCTTTGCACACTCAGTAACCTTCTAAGGCTCGACTGGCTAGTTTAGGTTCAGGGTAGCTTTCAGCCATGCTATGTCAGCCTGAGCTTTGAAGGGAAATCTACTAGGAAACATCATGCACCTAAAAGCCTAGTATTAGTCAATGCCCTACTGTTTGGTACTCATATGATGACATCCCTTGTCTCAAGGCAGCTGACAGGAAGTGACTATTTTGGTGCAAGGAGGAAACACAGCAGAAGGAGGACACTACTGGCTTCAGGAAAGGACCGAACAAAGCCTGAGGGGTGTTTTTGCCTCCTCCCTTCTCAGACTAGACTTTGTGACTAGGTTCTAAATGCAGTGTCCAAGCCTGAGAAAAAAAAGTTATGTCTGCAGTCCTGTCCTGTCCTGTCCTCCTCCTCCTCCTCCTTCTTTTTGATGCAGGGTCTTTGTAGTTCAGGCTCATCCTGAACTCACTATGTAGCTCAGTCTGGCCATGAACTCACGACAATCCTCCTGCCTTAGCTTTCCAAGTGCTCAGATAACAGGCGTGCACCACCATGCCAGGCTAATATTTGTGTAGTGCTGAGGAATCAAACCCAGCTCCATATGCATGCTAGGCAAGCACTCTAACTGCGGAGCTACATCCCAAAGCCTGAAACCCATTTTCAACTGGGTGTTCTAAGATCTTTTTCTCTCAGGGTTGGGACTGCTCAAAGATGACAGTTGCTACCCTTGAGTGCCAGGATAATGCCATTTACTTGGCTGGTGTCATTTACTTCTCTCAGTAGCAAGCACGGGTCAGGTAGCTTGCCCAAGCATATTATGCAGGTGCTAAGCGGCGGTGTCAGGATTTGGCCCTGGGTCTGTTGGCCTGCCGTGTGCTCTTCCCCCATGCTTGCTAGGTCAGGGAACCATTCACCCAGCGCCTCCCTTCCCCAGTGCTGACTCCTCTTTTGTTCCCCACCAATGCCCCAAAGTGCCACTAGGCTGAGGATGCTCTTTTTCTCTTGGCCCTGCCCATGATGTCTTCTCTGTTCCTCCTGCCTAATCCGTTATAGATCGTACTCCATTTCAGATTCCTCAGAGGCCTCAATGACTTGAAAGGCCTCCCTGCCAACACTCAGCTGACCCATGTCACTTCTGTGTCTTGGGCTCCCTTACTTACAGGGTATTGTGTACTTTAGACAGCCAGTCAGTCCTTTCTTGGTTATTTTGTCTTCCCAGGTATATTGTAAACTACTAAGCTTAGAGATGGGTTTCTACTTTGCAACAGCACTTGAATTTGGGGTCCAAAGGTGTAAGTTTCAGTCTTGGCTCACTAATTGGTACTGGGCATGGCCTAGACTCCTGAATCTCCCTTCACCCCATCTGCCTCATGGGACCAGTGCCTCTGTCCACTCCTTTGTGGGCTGGGTGAGAGGCTGCAGTGTGATCTTTCAGGAGGTACGCTGCTGTAACAGTCTACCTGATCTTGCCCTATGGGTCCCTCCCGCAGAGCAGAGCACCCCTATCCATCATCTGGGGACCAGAAAATGAGATGTTCATTACTCAAATGGAGACCCATAGGGTTGGCTGTATTAGGGACATAACATCTGGTCTAAGCTCATGATTTTATAGGTGAGGGAACTGAAGCACAAAAAGGGGAGGTTCCAATTGCCACATTGTCTACAAAGTTAATTTTGGGGGATGGAATATTAAAATATCATTTGCATTTTATTTGACACCTTTTATTTCCCCCTTAAGGTATATCTTCCAATCATAGTGATGACTCTCCATATAGCTGGTCTTTTCCACCTTACCATCCCTCCTCGGAGAAGTATGAAAACACTAAGGTAAGGCTGTGAAAGGCCATTGGTGTGAGGAGGAAGTGCTTCTTGTCTAGCAAATAATTTGTACTTACTGCGTGTTCTTCCAAGCTGGTGATGCTTTGAAGTTTGTGGGTTTCACTGAGTAAATGTCTTCACAGAGACAAGTGTTAGCATCATTAGCATTAGCCCCCATGGGAACAGTGGCTTCATTCTGGAATGGGAGGGTGAGGGAGGGTACTCTTTGTTCTAGAAGCCTAGGTCCCAGTATGTCAAACTCAGTGGCTTCTTGCTGCTCACTCTGGACGAAGCTCTGAGCTGAAGGTTTAAAAAGTTCTGAGATAAGGGAAGCAGACGAGAGGCGAGTTTCAGAACCTCAGCCCACAGTGGAGAGAGACGCACTGTCTGTTTGCCTTGGGTCTAGTGCATGTGCTCAGCTGCTGAGACTGCTAAAAGAGGTTTTAGAATTTTAGAACATTTTAGAAAAAAGAATGGGCAAAGGAACTTAATCTTGATTTTTGAGGAATACCCAATATAAGATTGAAACTACAACTCACATTTAATAAACTGGCAAAACAAGGATCTCTGAGATTTTCAGAGACATCTTTTTGGAGAAAGGTGAGGATTTGGGAATGGTGTGAAAAGTTTTTTTTTTTTTTTTCTTTTTAAAATTTCTGACAGCTTTCCATTTCAGAATACAGCGAAGGTTGACGGCTCTGGCCTTTAGTGTTTGACTTGAATAGGAACAGAATGAAATTGAATGGCTCTCGTCTTAATTCCTCAATTCCATGAGGTCATCTTGTGACTTTTTAGTAGCCTTATGTATAAATTCTGGGCCCCAGCATCTTCTGTCCCCATCATTACTTCTTAAAATGCCAGGACTGACAATAGTAACTCCTCCTGCAGTGCTCGTCACATATATGTGGAGGGTGAGCAGGCACTGGGAGGCATGTACTGGACTATCCTACCTGGAGGGGCAAGGCAGGGCTTTGCATGGATGCTGCTCTTGTAGTTGGGGCAGTACTTGACATCGCCTTAGGTGTTGGGGATGTAAAAGCATGGTCAAAACTGCCTTTGGCCTTGTGTAGAGTATGGCTGCTTTAGAAAATAAAGATGTAGATATAGTTTAAGAGGTGTAGCTGAGGATCTGGGAAGTTCCTAGACTGTCACCTTATCTACTTAATAGGGATGCTAACACAATTCTATCATTGAAAATTGAGACAGAATTTAAAGAAATTATTGAGATATAATTTACATACTATAAATATTTCTTTTTAAAGCATATATTTAGTACATTCATGGAGTTTTGCAGACATTATCAAAATCCTTTTGAAACCATTTTTATCATCTCCAGAAGAAACTACCTGTTAGGAGTCATTCCTTGTTTGTTTGTTTGTTTGTTTTTCCCATAGCTTAGACATCAACTGATCCACTTTCTGTCTCTATGGTTTTGCCAATTCTGGGCATTTCGTATAAATAGAGTCATACACTATATAACCTTTTGTACCTAGCTTCTTTCATTTAACATAGTTTTTGAGATTCTGCCACCTAGTGGCATGTATCAATTCTCCATTCCTTTTTATAGATGCGTAATATTCTATCATGCCACATTTTGTTTATCTATTTATTACATGATAAATAGTTGGGTTGTTTCCACTTTTGAGCTATTAGGAATAACATTACTATCAACATACATACGCATGGTTTTTGTTTTTCTTGAATAGATATCTAGGGGTAGAATCTTTATATAATCTTTATATAATAACTACATTTAAAATCTTTGAGGAATGTCCACACTGTTTTCAAAGTGGCCGTACTGCTTTACATTTCCACCAGCAGTGATTGAGGGTTCCAATTTTTCCACATCCCTGCCCGTACTCATTAGTTTCCATTTTAAAATCTGTAGCCATCCCGTGGAAGTGAAGTGCTAATTCATTGTGGTTTTGATTTGTATTTCCTTAATGAGTAGTGATACTAAACATATTTCTGTATGCTTTTGACCATTTATATATCTTCTTGGAGAAATATCTAAGTCCTTTGCCCATTTGTAATTGGCTTATTTATATTTTTATAGTTAAGCTGGAGTTAGTTTTTAAAAAGAAATAATCAGTTTACTTGATTGTCTTTAGTTAGTTATGACCTGGAGACAGAGGATTAGCGTAAGAAGCTAAGTGCTGTGGACTTCTGCCTCCTTCCCGGAAGAGAAGGAACATGTGTGTGGTATAGTTCTATTTATGATGTTCCTGCTAACTCTGGATGAGTGGCAAATCCATGTGCTTAGTCTTCATAACTTCTGTTCCTTTCATTTTAAAAAGCTGATATCATATATTTTGTTTTGAAAGACTTGTAGGGGGCAAGATGGAGAACTCCATGCCAACCTGCTTTGCCCTGTGGACCTGGCAGATGTACCTGAGGGCACCTTGCCTGACATACAGAGCACTGAGCAAGCCATACGTTTGCTGGAAAAGATGAAAACGTCAGCCAGTCCCTTCTTCCTGGCTGTTGGGTATCATAAGCCACACATCCCTTTCCGATATCCCAAGGTGAAGAGCTGGCCCAAGGGCCAATTCTGTATCTACTATAGCCATGCTATTTTGTGAGGGAGGGATTTATGTAATGAAGGTGGCCAAATCCTGCCATCTCCTGTCACCAAGAGTGCCTGTTGGGCACTAGTGTTCTCAGTGGATCGAGGATGGGAGGCAGAGGTCAAGGCCAAGTAGGAGTCTTAGGACGTGTAGGAATCTTGTGGGAAAATCTTGCCATTCTACTTTCCTCCACTAGAAGATTGATAACTCTCTTTGAATTCATTGCACAACTGTTAGGTCAGGTGGCGAAATCGTCATAGAGAAATGAGTCGTATAGTAAGGGATGATCCTTGGGGGAGCAATTTGAGGGAACATGTGACTGCCTTCCCTTCCAAGCTGGGCAGACCAGAGCACAGAAACACAGGATCCTGTAGTGCTCATCGGAATCTCAAATCCTTTATTTGTTTGGATAGCATTTAGAGCAGGTGTGTCCAACCCGTGGCCTGCCATTTGTTTTACCTTTGTTATTTTTAGTGAGGAGGAACCGTCTTTGGACATATTTAAAGTATATGATATATAGTTAATGTGCATACATAAAAACAGTCAAGGGCAACAAAAAGCAAAACCCCAGGCTGCAAATTGGACACACTTGATTTAGAGCATATAGTCTTCCTTTTCATAGTGGTTTTTTTTTTTCAGTTTTTCCCAGTTACATTTTTTTTTTTTTTTTTTTTTTTTTGTGGGTCTGAGTACCTCAGCTTTCGGCTTCATGGAGAATGTCTCTCATTTGCAACTGGAGTAGACACTGGAAGGGATGCTCTTTGATGTTGCAGGTGTCTGGCTTTGACTGGCCTAGGGGGCCTTGCCTTCTAAGTAGGAGCTATGAGACTCCCCCTATAGAAGCCTGAGCCTCACCTCTTCTGTTCTTTGCAGAAAAGAGTTCACAAAGCTAGTCTTGCCACAAGCCTTTGAAAGGCCTGCTTGCAAGCCTGCCCTTTGGCTGGCAAGTTTGCTTTGATGTTGCGAGTGTTCCCTGTTTTGCTTTCTGGGAGACTGGAATTTTGGTATCTTCTGGGCAGAAAGGCCTCGGAGACCAGCCTCAACTGAAAACTGAGTTCTGAGGCTTTAAAGAGCTTCCCTGGTTGGTAGCACGTGACATGTTACCCCATTATTCATTGTTGGGACAGTAAAATGCACCCTGTGTGGTTTTCTTGGGAGAGGACCCTGAAAACTCTTCAGTGGTTTCCTCTGGATTTGCCTTGGGGCTCTTTTCCCTTTGTTGGATTTATTTGGCATCCTATCACTGTAACCAGCTGTGGCTGGGAGTGTTGCTGTGTGCTGAGTCTTTTGAAATCTAGTGAATTACTGAAACTGAGGGTGGATTTGGGAACCCACACCCCTTCAGTACACTGTGGGAGTGGGTGTGAGGCAGGGATACGAAGAGCAGGGCATCTGCCTGAGGGAAGAGAGCTGTCACTGCTTGGTTTGAGGGAAACAAGTTACATGATTTTATTGCTGTTGGCACCTTGTGAGGGTGACCTAGGGCTTGAGGCGGTGGTTCAGTACCAGGTGAACGTGAGTGAGCCACCATGAAAATTCACCATAGGCTTTGAGAAAAGGCAACAGATACAAATACCCATACAGCCACAGCCTGTGACTTTGCTAAGAGTGATGATCTTTTGGCTCTGTGTGTTTTTCCCCAAGGAATTTCAGAGATTGTATCCCTTGGAGAACATCACCCTGGCTCCTGATCCCCAGGTCCCTGATGGCCTGCCCCCTGTGGCTTACAACCCCTGGATGGACATAAGGCAGCGAGAAGATGTCCAGGCCTTAAATATCAGTGTGCCCTATGGTCCAATTCCTGTGGACTTTCAGGTACCAAGAACATACTTTGGAGATGTATCGGGTACTGATGGTATGATGACATTGGTGAAGCCACTTTTCTCAGTAGACACTATTCCATAATGTCTTACTGAAGGCTTACTTTATCTAAAACATTGTGTGATGTGCTGGGAATGGATGTACCATAGATATTAATATATGGGCAATGCTGGGTGGATCGAGTGTATCTCAGCTTCCAGGGGAGAGAGCATCTAAAGATTTGGTTGCTGCAGATAGGCATGAGGTGGGGAAGCAGCCAAAGTGAACATCGTTAATTCATGGGGGAATGCTGTTTAATGCAGGTGATGATTCATCACTTGTAGGGTATGGGCAACTCCTGAGCATCTCAGAGTGCTCAATTTGCTGGTCCTTGTAGGGTCCCTCTGTGAGAAAGTTGATACTGGCACCTGCTATTTTCAGGGAGTAGCTAGGTGAACCAAGCCTTGGGACAGAGGAACTGGGGCACCATCATGGTCAGTATTCTCTAACTGTGATGTCTGGTGTTCCTTTGACATGATATGGGGGTAGAGCAACCACAGACATAGAATCATGCTGAGTCATCACCCACTCTCTTTTTTTATGTGAGTGCAAAAGACATGCTGACCTGCATTCATTCTGGAATCTTCCCTGCACTTTTCTTACCATATGAGTGCTGAGACAGGCAACCATAGTGACTGGAAGAGACCAGTGTTTTCAAAGTATGGTTCCTGGGTGACCTGCATCAGAATCACTGAGAAGACTTGTTAGAGGTGCAGAGTTATGGCCTACCCAGACCTACAAGCTTGAAAGCTGGACACGGCACCCAACAACCTACATTTCCACGGAGAACACATTGGGTGATTCTGATGCACTTAGAAGTTTGAGTACCACTGCCAAAACCAACACCAACTCCTACGGGATCTCTTGCTATCCAAACCCTTTAACCCTGAGATTGCATAGACACTGTGGGTTTGCAGGGTGAGGCCTGTACATTCCTTAAATCTATTTGATTCCTGAGTTTCTTCTCAGATGGCAGGTAATAAGGTGTGGGAAAGCAACAAATGTATTCCTTTGTTTCCTAATTTTGAATTGAGGGGTTGTGATTACAAGGTGGTTCAATTGAGACCTGATATTATACCTGGCTGCTGTATTAGTGACAGTCACGTAAATGACCCTCTACAAAATGAACTCGGTACCAAGGAATTGTGCTGAGCATTTATGAGTGCCATATCCTTTTGTTCCCATGGAAACTCAGTGAGGTGACTGCCTTTCTGTTGGCAGGTGAGGAAATTAAAAGCCTGGCCTCATTGCACAGTTAGTGCCGGGTGGAGCTACTTCACCTCCAGGAACATGTGACTTCAAAGCCCCGTGGTCATTTTTATTATTTCTGAGCCGTCTGGGCTTGAATTTCCTTTCTGTCCTATACTAGCTGTAGGCCCTTTGTCAAGTCCTGTTAATTCTCTAAGCCTCAGTTTGTTTCTCTGTAAAATGGAAGGATGGTAGGTAAAGGTTTTCTCTGGCATTGGAGGTTTTCAGTGAGGACTAAAGGGAACATATGAAGGGATCTTGGTCAGGGCCAGCTGCGTGGTGAGAAATCTTTCAGGTTTTCCAAGTCCTCTTCTCATATTCTGTCCATTAGACACACAGTGGAGAGCATGACCCAGAGTGCCCCCTGCTGAGCTTGTGCCCAGGCCCTGCTTGCATTCCTTTGGGACTTGGGCCCTGCCTCCTGTCCTCTTGCAGCCTTGAGTATCTGTGTCCAAAGCCTGTCTTATATGCCTTTCTTGGGCCTCTTCTAAGCTCTCTTAAGCCCTGGCCCTCTTACTCAGCCCCTTGTGACCCAGCAACATCAGGGGCCACACTCAGAAGTTTCTACCTTGAGCGCCTCCTCCTCCTTGGGCACCACACTGGCCAGGTTCTCTTTCTTTGCACCTCTCTTACTCCACACACTTGCTGACTCCACACCTGCAGATTACGGGAGTATGACTTCTGCTCTCTTCCTCTACCTAGGTGGCTCCTTGGCTTTGGTCTTTCCCTGAATCGCAAAAGCGCTGTGGTAACCACTCATTGTCTTTACCAGCCCCTTAGCACGCTTGCCCAGGTATCCTTTCCCCTCGCGGAATACCACGACTGTCCAGTCTTGAGGGCCACGAGGCCGAGGGGCCTTCAGTTACCTGTGTGAGCTCTCTCTCTGGCTCCTCTTCCTCATGGTGTCCAGTGTGGTCCCCTTTCTGCCCACCCACTGTCCCCGAAGTGGCAGCGTCTTCGGAAGTACCTTCTCCCTTGCACTTGCCTGTCTCTCTTCCCTTCCTCCATTGCCTGCCCTCCAAGGGAGAGTGTATTAGTTACCTTTCCATTGCTGGGACACAATATATGACACCTATAATTTAAAAGAGAAAAGGTTTAATTTACCTTATGGTTTGAGAGGTTTCAGCCTGTTGCTAGGCAAGACTAATCATCACAGTGAGTGAGTGAAGAGTAGTCTGTTCCGGCTGCAAATGTGACCTCCCGGCCCACTGGCTCTTCAGCGTCCTTTCGGGCTTCTGCCTTGCTAACCCACTAAGATTTCTTTTACCTTGTTAGCGGATAAAATCCATTCTTGTGGGTCTTGAGCTTCCCTGAGCTCCAAGCTGCCTATCACTGTTGACCAGCCTCAACCCATATAGAGTTGTCTGCCTCCTGGGCCCCTTCTCTTTGAGTTTCCATGGAAGGCCCCTCTGTCTGTGTCTTCCACTTGTGTGCTGCCCCCTAAGACAAGTCCCAGGCCCCTCATTGTATACTTTCTCCACTGCTGGGCTCACCTGAGCCCTGGTGGCAGATGACTTGCTCTTAGCAAAACTACTCCTCCAGCCTAGGTCTGGCTTTTAATGTTTAGATGTATGTGTCCACCTGTCTTTCAAAGCCATTCCCGGGTAGATGACCATGGAGACCTTAGTTCTGTAGGCTCCAGCATGGTCAAGCCACCACCCTTACCCTACTCTTTCTCATCTTCCTCTTGTATTCTTCTGCCTACCATGTGCCAGAGAATCATTTCGCCAGCTGAATGTGAGATCTAGAGTCACACTTAAATTTCTCATCCACTTTCATTACCCCATTTCCTCCTCTCCTTGGACCTGCTTCATCTCCCCAGATTCATCCCACATCTACCCTGGTCCCTGGACCCTTCAGCACAGCTTTCTGATTCACTGCTTTGCTTTGTTTGTTCATTGAATAAGTGTGCTGAGCACTTTGTAGGTGCCCAGCAGGGATCTAGTGCCATTTTATCTAAAGCTTCTGGGCTAGGCTGGGGTTCAACATAATCCTTCCTCCTCTTAACTGTTGCCATCGGACTCTTACTAACCTACAATCCAGATTGCATTACCTCTTTGCTTTGAAAGACATCATTGACTCCTTTGTCTTGCAGCATGGGACTTCCACTCTGTGGTGGGACCCATCAGGTCCATACCATCTGGCTGTGACGTACCTTGTCAATGTCCCTGTCTGCCCTCTGCCCTCCCATGCTATCCTACAGCCCCAGACATACCCTCTTGTGTCCTGACTCCACAGACTGCAGATCCTGGTTGGTGCACCGCACCTCCATTTACTCTCCGACGTGAAGCCTTCTCTGATTTCCCTAGGAGGACTTGGAGGCTCCATCTTCTCTGACATCCTGGACATGTTTTCTTCTCTCTGTGATTGCTTCCTCAATGGCAAGGTGGCTTATTAAGGGTGAAAATTGTACCTAAGTATTTATTGCCCTATCTCTAAGGACCAGCTGAGGAAGAAGGGCGTATGCTTACATAGGATACAACCATCCTAACCCATGCCATGTCTTTGGTTCCCAGGACTAAAGTTCTCCAAGTTACACACCAAAGACTTTATACTAGAAAATCAAGTTCAGCACAATCCTTGCAGAAGGTTAGATGCATATCTTTTCTCTTCACTGCCAGTGGAGAACAGGATAAGCCTTGTGACTGATCTTACTCTAGCAGTGAGAACAAGAAGTTGGCAGGCCAGCCGATAAGACAGGCACCGCACAGGTGGCAGAAACTCGGGCTGAGCTGATAAGTCAGCAACTCCCTGCTCTTCGTCCCCTGGTTGGGGTGGGAGATTTACCTTTTTCTTTAACATTTGCAAACAGGGTTGGGGGTTATTCAGCCTAGAAGGGACTGATGGCTTTTTTATTTTGGGATATGGCCTGGCTGTCCCTGCATCTCTCTGGGTTCTTGTCCCTCCGTTGCTTTTCTCCTGCCTGCTGAGGTATTCTTAGAAATAGGCTACACATGACAGCCATGGTCCATGGAGAGAAGCAGTTGCCATTGCTTGCTGGGTTAGAAAGTGGTCAAAGGACAGGCCCACCCAAGGCCATTGTTGTGGGTTAAACTATGTCCTCCAAAGGATACACTTATTCTAACGTCTCCTACTTCATAATGTAACCAGATAAGGAAGTAGGGTCACTGCAGGAATAGTCAGGTCAGTTGAGGTCATTGGATAGGGTAAGCCCCCAATCTCATGTGGGTAGTGTCTCTGTGACAAGAAGAGAAACAAGGAAAGTTCCATGGGAAGATGGAGGCAGAGACTTGAGTGATGCAGCTGTAAGCCAAGGACCACCCAGGACTGCGGCCATCACCTGAAGCTAGGAAAGAGGCAGGTTCCTTCCCTAGAGCCTTCAGACAACACTTTGATTTCAGACATTGGTCTGCACAGCAGGAAGACAGTCCTTTTCCAGTGTCTTAAGCCACGCAGTGTATGGTACTTTGCTACAGTAATCACAAGAAGTAAATACAGCCAAACTGTGTCATTAAAGCCTGTGGGGGGAGGGTGGTGGCTGTATATGGAGGGGCTGAGGAATCAGTTTCTGTGTACATATTCGTTTTCTGGGGACCCATCAGAATATGCAAAGGAGATAGAAAGGAGCAGTAAGAGACATCTACCCACCATGATCTGTCTCTAAGCTGGTTTACTTAGAAATGAATCTTACTTTGGGCTTCTGTATTGTCCTGTCATTCTGTAGAGGAGGTAATGCAGGGAATAGAGCGTTATGTTTTAAGCAGGAGAGGTGCTCAGGTAGGCATTATCCTTGTAATTAAAATCACACACCGAGCATTGTTTTCATTTGTAGCGGAAGATCCGCCAGAGCTACTTTGCCTCAGTGTCCTATTTGGATGCACAGGTTGGCCACCTTTTGAGTGCTTTGGATAATCTTCAGCTGACCAACAGCACGATCATTGTATTTACTTCTGATCACGGTAAGTGTTTTGAAATGTGCTGGTGAGTCGTCCAAAGCATTTCAACTTCCCTGTAAAATGTGCTTTTTAAATTGCCAGATAGATAGGTGTGTTGTCTTCTGTGAATCAGCAGTCTGTGAATGCTTTTATGATCAGCTTGTCAATCCTGGGGCCTCTATTTGGATACCAGGAGGTGGAGCACCTTTGTTATGATACTAGGGACGGAACACAGAGCCTTCACACTGAGCTAATCCCTAGATCTTCTTATTTTTTATTTTGAGATAGTGTTGCTAAGTCACTAAGTTGCCTTGGCTGGCCTCCAGCTGGGCTGACCTCTTGCTATAGCCTTCCAGGGTGTTAGGATTATAGGTGCAATTTTTTTTTTTTTTTTTTCCCTTGGTGAACTTAGAAGGAGCCCTCCAATGGGGAACTGTTTTA
Source organism: Ctenodactylus gundi (assembly GCA_004027205.1). Taxonomy (NCBI): domain Eukaryota; kingdom Metazoa; phylum Chordata; class Mammalia; order Rodentia; family Ctenodactylidae; genus Ctenodactylus; species Ctenodactylus gundi. The sequence continues at coordinate 254,038 of PVKB01002411.1, read as the reverse complement.
TTTACCCCTGTCTGACATAGAGGATGGAGTACCTTGCATTTTTTTTTTTCTGAGAGGTTCCAGAGGAGTCCTGGCAGAGCCTAGCAAGATCTTCAGACCTAGCGGTACCCCCTTACCCATATCTCACTGTATTTTCTGCCAAGAGACTAGCATTCTCAGTTCTTCTAAAGCTGTTTCCTGCTTTTTGCAAACAAGGACCAGCCATTTACAGACCATGCTTTTTAATTTGCAAACTTCCCAACATGCCCAAGTATAGTGAATGGCGCAATAGCTCCCCAGCTTCTAGCTGGGGACAGTGTTGATCTCTTCCTTTCACACGTCTTGTCCCCCAGAATTGTGCCAAAGCAGATGAGGTGGGTCTGTTTTCTTATGACTAGCTTTAAAAGGTACTGTTTCTTCAAGTATACCCACAATACCTAGAAAAAGAAAACAATTCTTATATATGATCAAATATGAAATGTGATAATACTAAATCATAGTGTTTGATCATTGTGAAAGGAAAAAAAGGTCATAGAGCATTAACCACAGGGCCCTGTTACACCATTTGCCTGGGGCTAACTTGTATTGATGGATGGGCTTTGTCTGCCAGACAAAGAATTAGGAAGTTCCAAGCACTTCTTCTCATTCATAATTCTTGTGCAGTATGTGCCAGGGATATATCGGTATACATGTGCATATGTATAATATGTAGCATAAGACTTGGTTGATTGTGTTATATGTACAGTTACATCCCTATTTTTTCCATTTAACAATGTTATAGATCCTTTTCCATGTTCTCTAATGTATCACTATATGTGGGGGTGCCTGCTAGTCTATAGCCATGTTACTCTAAACACGCCTGAACTTTCTCATTTTTTTAAGACACGGTCTCACTCTATAGTGCAGGCTGGTCCTAAATTTGCTGGGTAGCCCACTCTGGCCTCAAACTCAGGGCACTTTTCCGCCCTTAGCTTCCTGAGTGCTGGGATTACAGGTGTGTGCCACCATACCCAGTTTATGTGGTACTTGGGAATCAATCCCAGGGCCTTGTGCCTACTAGACAAGTACTTTAAAATACTCCTGATCTTAGCTGCTCTTTGAAGGTGCCATATGGTTTCACAGATTGCTAATGATTTGCCATCTACTTCTAGCCCTTCTTCTTGGTACTCAGTTGCGCTCAGCTATAGTTTGTGCTGAGGCCCCTGCAGCTGATCACGGGGCCCCATCTCGAAGGGCCCTCCTGGCATGTCCTACCTCAGAAATAGCAGAGTGCTAGTGCACATGTTGGTGCAACTGCATCTGCCCAGCCAGCTGCAGGTCTGCCTGTTGGGACATGCACTTTTACAAGTGTCTCAGGAAGTTCCCAGCACCTCCTCTCATTTGTAGTTCTTGGGCCATCCCCTGCTACCATGACCTCATTTTTGGCCGCTGGGGGGAAATCAGAAACCTTCTGAGCTCCCTGATAGGGTCCTTGGCTTCTTGTTTTCCCTGGTGCTGAGACGGACCCTCAGGCTCTCAGAGTCACGTGTTCTCTTGCCTCACATGTTTGCTCCTGATTACAGCCATCTAGACTGACACCAGAGCAAGACTGATGATGCCTTCCTGGAGTCAGGATGTCCCCAGCTGTCTATTGAGTGTGTGCCATATGCCAGGATTGCCTCAGCATGGTGCTAGGTGGCCCACTAGGGCTGGCAGGGGCCTATGGGCTCATAGTTCCTGTATTTGGGGATGACAGAGTATCTGGCTGATGGACTTTCAGTGCTTCTGGGTGGAGCCCAGTCAGGACTCTAGGGTTTGACTCTTGAAGTCCCACTGCTGAGGTCCCTCACCTCCTTGTCCTAAGGCTTCTTCACCCTTGACCCCTTACATTCTTGTCAGATGGGGCCACCATGAACTCCAAGCTGGTGCCCTGGGAGTCTACCCATAGCCCACCTATGAGCAGCCCTCATGGGCCAGAGCTAGTGAGCATGGAGATATGTGGGTGCAGGGCTGCCCCTCACGCAGCCCATGAGACTACCTGGAATCTCTGACCTGATTTCCTAGTACTGCTGGTCAAAGGGAGGATAGGCTCACTAGAAACCTTGAGCACCTCCTGTGGGCACCATGTCTGCTGTTATTTTTCCAATGGTGAGAGGTTCCTTTCCACTCACAGTTACATTAGAAGAGTACTGTAGACTCAAAAAGGTTCCCATGCTATTCTGGAGATCCCCACCCCTCAGAGGCTGGGGTTCCACTTAGGACCTCCGTGTCAACTGTAGACTGAGGCGGTGCGGTCACGGGCTGTACTAGGCACTGTCCTTTGCCAAGTGTCAGCAGAGAGAACTGTTTTGAGCATAGTGCAGATGGATGTCAGCACGTTCCCAAATCTATCCACAACAGTTTTTGGTGTCCGTGGTTATTTTCTAACACTAAATACTCCCATTACAATCCCTATCGTGCAGAGTTTTTGAGAAAGACTGAGAATGCCCAACATTGAGTATTTAATCTATCTTTCACAAGGGTTATTGAAATCAGCGATAAGGGTTGTTTTTAATCAAAGCTAAAGCTTTGCATAAAAGTTTGTTTTTCTGGCTGGAGGAATGGCACAGCTGTTAGAGTGCTCACCTGACAAACACAAGGCTTTGGGTTTGATTCCCCAGTACCATGTAAGCCAGGAGTGGTGGCACACGCAGGCTGAGGCAGGAGAATTGTTGTGAGTCCGAGGCTAACTTGGGCTATGGAGTGAGACCCTGTCTCAAAAAAAAAAAAAAGATTAAATAAAGGTTTGTTTTACTTTACATGTGGTATGTTCTAAGAAATAAGCAAGGTGGGGCTGGAGGAATGGCTCAGAGGTTTAAGTCAAGTGCTAAGTACTCGAGTTGATTCCTTAGCACCACATAAGCTGGGTGTGGTGCTGCACGCCTGTAATGCCAGCACTTGGGGAGGCTGAGACAGGAGGATTGCTGTGAGTCCAAGGCCAGCCTGGGCTGCAGAGCGAGACTTAAGAGCAAGGTAATGTTGTTTGTGCTATAGTTCCATGGCTCATATTTTGGTGATGCCAAAGTTGAAGCCTCAGGTGAAAACCTCAGATTGTGGAATATGGCTGAAGAGATGGACAGGCACAGGACAGGACAATGTTGACATTACACGTTTTGGGGTCTCCACCTAATTAATAATGAGCCATTGAAGGTGTAGATGAGTGATAGTGTGTTTGTTTAGGTTGTGCAAGCCTCTGGGATCCATCTCCAGCACTAAGGTAAAGTTAAGTAAAATAATAAAGTAAAATAAATAAAAAGAATATGTTTTTCTTAGGTGCGGAAGTATTAACATGTCTGTTTGGACCCCTTGGTCCCACAAAGCCCAGTCTGTAGTTATTTGTTAAAAAAAAAAGACAATTTTGTTTGGCAGTATGATTTTTTTTCCTTTTAAATGTTTTCCGAGGATGGATGTCTTAACTTCTAATAAAGTAGCATTCAGATGAAATCTTTTTTGTGTTAGTTTTAGAGGATTTTTCTCAAGGTGATCAATTTTTATTTCTTTGGGTCTTTACAACAGGAAATGAAATTGTATCTGAATTAGTGTGTGATATGATTATTCATTTCCTTCCATTCTATGCTGTCTATAACTCAGGGTGGGCCCTGGGTGAACATGGAGAATGGGCCAAATACAGTAATTTTGACGTCACCACCCGTGTGCCCCTGATGTTTTATGTTCCTGGAAGGACGTCTTCGCTCCCAGAAGAAGGGAAGAAGCTTTTCCCTTACCTTCATCCTCTTGATCCCACCGCAAAACTGATGACACCAGGTATGACATACACTGTAGCAGTGTTTCAAGTGCCTTTGGTTTACATGTGGGTGACCTATTGAATCATAGGGCTTGGGCTTACACTGTCCTATTTCCTGCTTGGTTTTAGAATTCCTGCTTGACATTAATTAGTCAGAGCCTCAGTGGCAGGGCCCAAGGTGACAGCTGTGGCTTCTGTCCATGACAAGCATCAGAGAGGGGAGGAACACAAGAGCAGATGACATTCAGAAGGTGGGAAGAACTGTTACAGAGGTGATAGCAGCCAGCTCCAGAGTTTTGAGGAAGGGGCTGACCCATCAGCATATACCTCTGGTGGGGGCTCAGTTCCATTTGAGGAACACATTTTTCATTTTGGCATCTCATTGACCTAGTGAATCACTGGATCTATAAAATCTGTCAGGTGATTTCTGCTCTGTGCTCCCCAACAGCAAAGGGTATATTTACTTTGACTTCCATGTGCCAGTCCTTTGAAGCTTTGAAAACAGATACCTGTCTGCTTGGCTGGGAGTGACCTGTGTGAGTTCTTGCAAATCGTATCCTGACTAACCTACCCCGTGCGTTTGAGAGACAAACCTTGATTTTCAGGTGACATTTGCTGTCTTTGGAGTGCTTTTCCCATGAACTGCACTAAGCGGGCACCCCCATACCTCCACTATCTCCTGCTGTTTTCTAGATGTGTATATTTAATTCAGCGTTAACATCTAAGTCTTATACTATATTGATTGATTTTTAAATTTATCCTGGTTTCTGGTTATCATTTTGGCCTTTCTAGACATCTGAGTCTGTTAATACTGCTCAATTTTATTTTTTGCTAATTTGGGGGTAATTCATGCTCACTTCTTTCACATCATTGAAAGAAATGTTAAACAGTTTCAAAGTAAGATTTTGGCCCTTTGTTTGTTGGGAAGAATTTTCTGAAATATGAAATCCTTTTGGAAAATTTCGTTGAATGGTGTTCAGGAAGTTGTAAATTCATATAGCTACACTGCTATCCAGCTTTTCTCCAAATTTTATCTCTAGTATGCATATTTTCTCTGAACGTCAGCTCACATTTCCAACCATCTGCCCCACCTGGCTAGTCTGACGTCTAGCGGAACTTGTGCTCTTTAACCTTCAGCCTTGAGTTCGTTATTCCTTGACATTTTTAGAAAATGACAATAGTCACTTAGGCGGAAAAAAAATCCTGGGGTCTCTCCAACTTGTCTTTTGCCTCGTATGTGATAGGTAGTCCATTAGCAAGCTCTTTACTCTTCATTCAGAACATGTCTCTGTCCCCTCTTACCCCCTCCCCCTGGTACCTGCATGTTTTCTGAATCACGGCGGCACTTGCTCAGTCTCCTTGCTGTGCCCTTCATCTTTGTTTTTCTTCCCTACAGCATCTCAAGTGATGTCTTTCAACCCGGGACAAGAGTTAGAAGTGTGGCTCAGTGGTAGAGCTCTTGCCTAGAATGGAGTGGGGCCCTGGGTTACACCTCCAGAATGGCAAACAAACCAAACCAACCAAACAAACGAACAGGAATCACAAACCAAAGTACCCAAGGCAGGTCTTGTTAGGGCCTGCTCCGGAGCCTCTGTGCTCCTATCTTATTAAAATGTCTTCACAATGATTGACAAGGCCTTGTGTGATCTGAATCCCCCTCATCTCCTTGACTTCCTCTTTGACAAGCATCCAGGCCTATTGTTCTGTCCAATGTCCTACACTCTGAGTTTGCCTATTGTTTTCTTATAGCTAGATTCAGGGTCAAAAATTTTGAACACTGTTAGTGATGCTAAGTCTGATCACTTGGTTAATGTAAAATCTCTTATTAAGGCTTCTTTACTTTTTTCTTTTTCTTTTACTTTCAAATCAAATGTCTAGAAAATGAAATTGGACATTATAGAACAAACTGTTAACCATCCAGAGAGTCCAGAATGATAGTGCAAAGCCAATATCAGTTGTTACGGGTAACAGTGTAAATGCAGGATTTATATTTTAAACGTGGCTAGACCACAATGCAGTGCCACTTTACACCAATGAGGGTAGGCATTAATAATAACTTGAAAAACAGAAACTACCAAAATACTGGTAAGGATGTGGAGAAATTTGAACACTTGTCCGTTGGTAGCAGGAATGTTAAATTATGTAGCTACTGCAGTACCATTTTGGTGGTTCCAAAGTGAGGAGGATTATAAGTTTGCGTCCAGCTGTGGCAATATAGTGAGACTACTTAAGTTAAAAGGAGAGAGCTGGGTGTGTAGCTCAATGATAGAGCACTTGCCTAACACATGTGGGGCCATAGGTTTAATAACTGTATAATAAAAAAGTTAAACTTAGAATTGTCATATGTCTGAGCACTTCCACTCATAGGTATGTATACCACAGAACTGACAACATTTGAACAAAACCTGAACATCAGTATTCGTGGTAGCATTATTCCCAATAGCAAAAGATGGAATCCATCTGTATGTCCATTGAGGGGTGGATGGATATATAAATGTAGAATATATTATTACATATATTCAAAAATTATTCAACCTTAAAAGAAAAGACATTAGAACACAAACGATAGCATTGACCTTAGGCCAGGTGAACTAAGCTAGACACGTAGGGAAACTTACTGTGTGGCTCCACTCATATTGAATGTCTAGTGTAGTCTGATTTGTGGAGATGGAAAGTAACATGCAGGTTGTCAGTCACTGAGGGCAGAGAAATGCAGAGCTGTTTTTAAATGGGGACAGAGATCCAGATGTGTAAAATGAAGAATCCTGGAATTCTGGAAATGAATGGCAGTGGTTGTGACCCAGCATTAGTATACTTAATGCCACCAAACTATCCACTGAAAATGGCTGAAGCAGTAAATCACCTGTTTTGTGTATTTTACCATATAAGAAGATGATCAAAATGTAGATACCCAGAAAGGAGTAAATAAATGGGCTGACGCTATGAGACATACAATATTGTGTTCTTAGGTAGACACATGCAGATGTGTTAGCTTTAATTGAAGCTTGCCTAATTCAGTTATTACCTGGTGGTTCCAGAGTGCAAGTAGGTTTTTTTTTTTTTTAATGCCAGCTGGCTTCATGCATCTTAATTTTGCATCCTGCCATTGGATTGGATGAGTGGAGGGGAGGGGGTTGAGGTCATGCTGTTTTTAAAGTTTTTGCTAAAAACAAGTGGTGCAAACAACAAAAAGAAAACAGATGGAAGGCGGGCAGATTCCTTCACTCGTCCTGTCTTGTGTCACAGGCATCAGTAATGTGATAGACTCAGCTGTCACCTTCTGTTTTAGGCAGGCAAGTCATGGACCTCGTGGAGCTCGTGTCTCTCTTTCCCACACTCACTGGCCTTGCAGGACTGCGAGTTCCACCTCGATGCCCTGTTCCTTCATTTCACGTTGAGCTGTGCAGAGAAGGCCACACCCTTCTGAAGCACTTTGGAACCCATGACGGAGAAGAGGATCCGCACCTGCGTGGTAATCCCCGCGAATCGATTGCTTACAGCCAGTACCCCCGGCCTGCAGACTTCCCTCAGTGGAATTCTGACAAGCCCAGTTTAAAAGATATAAAGATCATGGGCTACTCAATACGCACCATAGACTATAGGTATACCATGTGGGTTGGCTTCAGTCCTGATGAATTTCTGGCCAATTTTTCTGATATCCATGCAGGAGAACTGTATTTTGTGGATTCTGACCCATTGCAAGATCACAATGTATATAATTATTCTCAGCATGGGGAATTGCTCACCTCACTGATGCCTTGATTGTGCGAGCCAGATGGCAAATGCGGTGTGTGCCCTTTGAGCTGGTGAGAGGAGGTGTTAGAGATGGTTATTTTGTCATTGGTCAATATTGGAAGCAGGCTGAGGGGAAGGTGCTCAAAACAGGCATCAGCAATTGGGCCCAAGAGTTTGTGACAGCCAAACATTTTCATTTAGTCTATTAACTTGTAATTGGTAATTGGATTGAGGCCGGGCTGAGCCTTTTTTCCTTTTTTTTTTTAAGCCGTCATAGCTTAATCATTTAAAAAGTGTAAAGTGAACAAATGAAAATTGTGTTGTGTGTTTGTGTATCAAAATCATACTAACCAAACCTACCTTTCTACTCAAGAAATACTTAATTTGTAAATTTCAGAAAGTAGCCGTATATCTAATTAGGTTCTCCCTTAAGTGCCCAGTTATTTTGTTTATAATTCACTAATATATCTTAGGTAGCCCAATATATTCAAAATATATCAACATGTAATTCACATATCTTTTTCAAATATAAGATAAAATAATTCTAGAAGCCAGTACTGTACAGTCTCTTGTTAATTTTTGTTTCTAACACCACAGGATGTCATAATCTAAAAAGAAAATGTCCATGAAATTATTTTATCTTTCCTATATCAGAAAATAAATAATGCTTAGTAACCTAAAGGCATGAAATGTTTGGGGTATTTGGCTAAAATTTTTCATATGCTTTCTGGCCCCCAAAATAATATATTAACAAGTAATATGACCATTGGACTCAATGGCCATTTATTAAAAGTCTGTTATTCACAATGAGAAACGTTTAAAAGTGTCACTATACCTGTGGTTTTTGAGTCACAGAAAGCCACATTAATGTAATTATTTAGTGATGTTTGATTGCAGATACCCACTTATATGAGAGGCAAAAAGTATTCTTTTAATGCTTATTGAAGAAAACGTTAATTTTATTACGTTCTAAATCATTTTGAGCATTGTAAAAGTTTTTATTAGTATAATATTAAGTAACTTTCAATTTCCCAGAATGTAGGAAAATAACAAGAAAGGAAGGTAGTGATCATGAGCTCAGTGTGTATTTTCTTAAAAGGAATGGAATATTTATGAGTCACATTTCTGCCATGATGAAGCTGCCAGTTTCCATTGTGATCAGAAGAATCAGCAGCTTTCTAAATAAATATCTAATATCATCAGCTTCCTATCAAGATGAGTAGTAATTTTCTTCTTAAAATTGCCTCAGTGTTTCAAGGTTAATGTTTTTGAAATAAAATCTAGGAAATAGCAAATTACATTAAGTTGCTGCAGTGTATTAAATTACAATAAAAGTGACAAGACAGTATATTAAAATTAGTAAGTTTCAAAGGCAGTTTCTTACAATGGTAGGTAGAGGTGTGCACGCTAACGCAGTGATCCTAAGAAGTTAAGTGATTGCTTTGGTAACAGCAGTTTTTATTCGAGACGTTAAGGAACCTATTCATCTCACCTGGTCCTAGAATCATCTCTGAAATCTTGTGCTGTCGTAGACAGTTTCCTTCAGCTCTTCCTTTCTTGGTCTTCATCCTCTTTATTGCTCTTATCACGTCCACTGTCATTTGTATGATACAGTCTAGAAAGTCCTCGTGACATATTTTCCGTGGATGTAGCTTTATCTCCCACCTCACAGTTACAATCGGTCTCAACACAGGCTGCTTTTGACGTGCAGTCGCTGCTCCTGGTTGGTGCCAATGTGTACAGTTTGCTTTTTGTCTTGCTTATTTTCTGAAGCACATTTTCCATGTAAAAGAAATCTCCAAATTCTGCTCTTGATAAAGTCATAAGTTGAACTATGCTGTTCTGTTGGTAGCCCCATGAGCACGTGTGGCTATTTAAATTTAAAATAATTAAAATCAAGTAAAAATTAAAAATATTCCTGGCCACACCGTATTTCAAGTCCTTGGTACCACAGACATAGAACATCTCCATCATGGCAGAAAGTTCAGTCAAACAGAGCTGCCCTGAGTTATCTCTGGACTTGAGCCAGGTCTGCTGCCTTTGTCAAGTGCCCCAGGTGAGCTGTTTCTTTATCCCGTGTTTGCCCATAAAGGCTTATCTTGAGGTGAGCAAAGTGTCTGTGTTGGGCGTAAAGTAGGGAGTTCACTACAGCCGTTGGCCTCTTCTGCTCCACTCTCATCACCATTGCCTCATTCTTTCTCTTTTTCCCAAGTAGTTTACCGCCCCTCCTTTATCCTCCCCTGTTCCTAAAGGAATCCATGTGTCTTCCTAAAATCCCTCTTGCCCCTGCCCTTTTAAAAACACCGCCAGTGCCTACTATGGGTCTACATAGACCTCTGCAGAGCAGTCAGAGTCTTCCCTGGCTCCACAATACCCCTGCCCTCTGCTGACTTGCCCTTGCTGGTCCGTTCCTCCCCTTCCTCGTAGGTAAGGCCCCTCCTTTCTTCACCCATCCATTCAGAGACATTCTTCACGCCCAGCTTCCATGACCCACCACCAGGAGGTTCAGGTTTTTGTGACCCTGCTGTAGCATATGGCGAAATGAACATTGCTAATGAAGCTTGTGTTCACCTTACTTTAAAAAGGTATTTATTGGGCTTATATTTTATAATGGTATGTTAATTATAGAAAATTGGAAAATAGAAACATTAAAAGCTGAGGAAATGTGTGAATGTTTTATCCTGAGATATCACTTTTGGTGAGTATGAATTTTTTTTACATTGCTGTGATCATGTTATGTTGTGCAATTTATGTTCTTCCTTTTCTTCTAAATATTACATGCAGTTAATCCCTGAATTTTGCAGAGATGCTTCATATTGCTGAGAATGTATTTTTGGTGTATGGTTTTATTGTAATTTACTTAACCTTCTTTCAGTTGTGGAAAATTTAAGTTATTTCCAAATTTTCAGTATTAAAAATGATGCTGTGATGATCAACTTTGGGAAGAACATGTTTTTATGTATCTCAGATTATTCCCTTAGGATGCTCTGTCAGTGCCCACTTGTCAAGAACTTCTCCATTTTCTCTTCTCCTAACTCTTGCTACTTTAAGGTACTAACATTGAAAAAATGGAATAAACAGCATACAGATAAAAACTATAAAGAAAAAGCCACTCCTAAAATAATGGGTGAAAGCACTCTCCTGCATTAACTTGTAACTCTTTGCTTATTAATGACCTTGATTGTTGTTCATATAGTGCGATTGTTGGGCATTTGCATATCCAGTTGTGTGAATTTGCCTTTAAATTTTAGTCATGACTCTCACTTTTTAAAGTAAGTGAATTGATCAATAAACTGATCTTCTCCTGTGTGGTACTTTTTCTTGTCTTTTCCAATTAAACGTGCAGAACTAGAACTCTCCTTCATAGGGAGATTGAACAGATAACGATTTTCATTTGAATATTTTTGTGTTTTGGCTTTATACTTGCTCTGTCTGTTCACTTCATTATAAGAGGAATGGTGTGTTCATTGTGTGAAACTTGAAAAATGTGGAAGCAGCAAAGATGGAGAGAAGTTCACCCTTTAGAATGTAGCTACTGGTGACGTGTGTATTTCCTTCCACTTCTTTCCTGCCCACACATATATGTACAGATAAGGAAATTTTATCTTTCCATAGTTGAGATCTACCACATATAATTTCTATCTTGCTTTTCATCTTACATAATGATAGCATATTTTATCGTGTCAGTTGACAGCTACTTGATACTGCCTGAGTGATGTAATGTTGCAACATCCTTTCTACATTAATCGCTTGCTTTTGGTTGAAATCATCAACTTTTTATATGTGTTCTTAAAAATTGTGGTAAAGTATACATAATGTAAAGTTTATCATGTTAAATGTTTCTTTTAAAAAATTGAATATCATTGATAACTTTCTGTATATTCAAAGCATACAACAGCATGTTTTGAGATACATATATGTTGTGAAATGGTTACTATGATCAAGCTAATACGTCAGTTACATCACATGCAGCAATTCTTAATTTCCTTTGCTTAGAAACATTTTATAATAGCATAAGTCAGAAATACCCTTAAGCATAAAGAAAAATGTGCTCAGCTTTAACTCCAAGAAACCGATTAAAAGAGTCAAGTGAATATCATTCTAGGTGATTTCTTGATCTTTTGAAAATCAAAAGTGGCATTGCCATTTATATTATTTTGCAATGTGTTGTTTCACTTAACAGAGTGTAGTAGGTACTATTTCACCTCAATAAATTTATGTGAAATCATCGTCTTGGTCCTTTTCTCAATTTTGGACAGAATACCTGGCCCCACAACTTGAAGTAGGAGAAGTTTCTTTTAGCTCACAGTTCAGAGATTGCAATCCACGCATGGCACCTGGCAGTGGTGGAGGGCTGTGGCGGAAGACAACAGAAGACACCTGCTGGCAGAGGACAGGCACTTACTCCACTGAGGCCAAAAAATAGAAGGAGAATGGAGGAGTAGGGCAGAGAGTATGTTCTGGTCACATTCTTATGACCTTCCCGTTGTGAGGAGGCCTCACCTCTGAATATGAGACTTTTGGGGAATATTTTAGATTTAAACCATAATAATCATAATATTTTAGTGATATAATTAATAATTATTTTTTTCTCATCTGCCATTACCCCTTTTATACCCTTTCCCTCACCCTTGTTCCCTCTTGTCTAATAATAGTCGCCTTTTATTTTATGTTATTTTTAGATTCTATATATTAGGGGAACGTATGATACTTTCCAAGTCTGCCTTATTTTGTTTAACATGAAGACCTTCAAATACATTCAGAGTTTCATTCATTTTTTGAGCCAGGGTCTCACTGTATAGTCCAGGCTGGCCTTGAGCTTGCTGTATAGCCAAAGCTGGCCTTGAACTCACAGAGATTCTCCTGCTTCAGCCTGAGGTGCCGAGTGCTGGGATTACCCTCTTAATCATTTTTAATGGTGTAGTTCAGTGGCATAATTACATTTATATTTTTAGGCGATTGTCACAAGTACTCATCTACAGAGCTTATTTCTTCTTATAAAACAAAACTTTGTTCCATTAAATATGAGTTCTCCACCCTCAGTCCCCAGCATCCATCATTCTGCTTACTGTCTCTGTGGATCTGCCTACTCTGGTAACCTCATGTGAGTGCAGTCATACAGTAATTGTCCTTTTGTGACTGGCTTATTGCAGGTAGCAGAAGGTCTTCAAAACTCATCCATAGTGTAACATGCATCAGAATTCCCTTCTCATTTAAGGCTGAATGGTATTCCATCATATTCCTATACCACACTTCCTATACCATCCATCCCTCCACTGACGATTCTTGGTTTGTTTCCACCATCTTGGTATCACAGATAATGCTGGTATCAAGTCTCTGCTCTGAGTCCTTGTGGGTATGTACTTAGCCCACATTAATTTCTAATCACTTAAGGTGTTGGGGTATGTGTTGGTAGGTGAGCAAGGCCACTGGAGCAGCCTTACCTTGGCTACAGAGGGAAAGATTTCTCTGGCAATGGCAGGGCCTGGCTCTTTCACTTTTTCTTCTGGCTTTCAGCTCCTCAAGCCATCTGTGTGAAGGGCCTTATGTATAAATTCACACCCATGTGCATCCTGCAGATTAAAACTCTTCAAAGGAATCTCTTGAATTCTGGCCCGGGATCTGCCGTTGAACTAGAACCTAGATTCTCCATTTGTCACTGTTCACCAACTCTTTTGGCCTTAAGTCTAGTCCATTGTAGTTGAACCTGCTGTTCTCACTAGCATTCGATCGCCTTGGTTTTCCTGGGCACTTTCTTCTTTATAAGAACTTGAAGCTGAGAGGGCTATCATTAATCTGTGTCCTTCAATCACCCATAATGTCACTATTATAGATAAGAGCCCTGACTGTTCTTGAGATCTAGTAGAATATTCATCATATGCTGGGAAGGAAGAGTTAGGACATGGCCAAAGACAGGAGCAAAGGCCAAGCGTTGCTTATTTTTGATTTCCTTTGCATACAAGTCAGGGACCATGATTAATACAGGTGGGAGGGCTTGGAGCCGACTTGAAGCTGGCATTTACAAAACCCTTGTTCTAACATATTGTGGTTTCTGGTGTGTTTCCAAAAGAACCTTTGCAGGTGATTTATATTCAAAACTCATTATTTGCATAACAATTTTCATGAATTCATCTCTTTCACTCTATTGAAAAAAGTACCCTTGTATTTGTGTTAAGTGCAGCATGAGTTATTATATGAATAAATCATATTAAATTTTCCATTATCATTATGTGTGCAATTCTTGCTGCTGTTTCAGGGTGGTTTGTGCTTCTTTAAAATAAGTGAAGCCACTTGACAAATGCTGATGCCACTCTGCTGGTTGACGCCCCTCAAATGCACAAGCTTCCCCTTCTCCTGTGAAGCCAGGGCAGCCAGGATGTGGGTGTTTCTGGTGTCTTAGTTACTTTCTTATTGTGGATGCCTGGCATCCACAACTTGGAGAGGAAAGATTTACTTTAGATCACAGTTTCAGAAGGTCTCAGTTCATTTATGGGCAGCTGTCAGTGGTAGAAACACAAGGTGTGGCTGGACCTGGAGTCAGAAAGAGAGCTCCTATGGCATGGCAGAACCAAGTCAGGGAAAAAGGACTAAACCGGCAGACCACCCTCCAGGTCAAGCCCCAATCATCCACCCCTTCAAGCCATCCTCTACCTCCCAACAGTACATAGTATCTATAGGTATATGAGTCTTTTGGGGGACACTCCAGACCCAAACCACAACATCTAGGATCACACTCACTCGGTTCTGTGGAATGCCTGTATTATGGGCTTCCCAAATCAGAGAAACCACGCGATATTTAACATAAAACCTTCTGCGTCTGATTCACGTCATCACTCAAATCACCACTCTTTAGCTCAGCTTCCTACCCCTAGAATGGGCTGCAGTGGCCATATCTTGATGCTTCTTCTCTGCGTCCAGCACAGCCCTTTATTGGGACGATCTGCCAAAAGTTCTTTTTTTTTTTTCTATGTCTTACTATATCTTTGTTGAGATTCTTTAACATGGCCTCACCCACCAGTCCACATATGAAAAGAACTATAACAATAAAATTCATTAAGGGTGGAAAATGTGAGAAAGAAACAGAGAAGTTAAATTTCACATTCTTTAGCTGAGTACTGAAAGGTAAATGTACATTCAAAAGACATTCAGGTTATCATTATATCAATCAGTTTTCTTAGGATAAACTTATATCTGAAACCAATTAAGTGAATTTCTACATTAAATGAACTTAAGTCTATATTGAATTGCTATATTAAATGAACTTAACTATGTATCACATAAGCATATTACACTTAAAGCAACATAGTGGCATGATTAGTTATTTCAGCTTTTTTAACATTCATAGATTATTTACTCACATTCCACTAATTACTAACATTTTGCCAGATTTGGTTTGTCATTTTATCTACCTATCTATCCATAACTTCATGCACACATATTTTAAAAGATTTTATACCAATTCTCTACCTTGAATATAATTACTATGTTTTGCAAACTAGTATACTATTAAAATAATAATTATGAGGGAAGTTTCACAGATTTTATAAGACAGCTGGTATTGTTTTAGAATGATACCAATCAAATGATTCAAATTTCAACCTATTTTTTGTTACTCTTGGTCTTTCGATGTTTACTTTCCTCCATGTTTTTTAGTGCTGCTTGTCTTTTTCTCTCTCAAAGATTCCTTCAAGTATTTTCTGCAATACTGGGCCAGTGGTTGCAAAATTTCTTTGGGGATTCTTGCTCATGAAAAATTTTTACTTCTCCTTCAGTTTTTAGAGAAATTTTGCTGGATACAATAACCTGGATCGACATTTGCTGTCTTTTAAAGCTTGAAAGATTTTGCTTCAGGCTCTCCTGGCCTTTAAAGTGTGCATTGAGAAATCTGTGGTAATTTGAATGGTTTTGCTTTGGTAGAATAATGCCTGTTTTTTCTATTGCTGCTTTTAATATTCTCTCTTTATGTTGTATTTCTGAGGTGTTGATTATGATATATTGTGGTGAGTTTCATTGCTGGTTGAGGTTGTTTGGTGTTTTATAAGTTTCTTGTACCCGAAAAAATTAATTTCTCTACTAGATTTGGGGAATTTTCTTGCATTATTTCAGGGAATAAATTCCTTGTACCTTGGTGCCATCTTCTGCTCTTGCTCCCACACCCATGATTCTGATATTGGTTCTCTTTCAATCATCCCTCAGTTTTTGTATCCAGCTACTTTTCTCATTATTAATTTTGTAGTCATGCCTAATTATGGCATTTATTTCATCAGCCTTGCCTTCAAGGTCTGATATTCTGTCCTCATAATGTTCGAGTCTACTTCCCCTGCTTTCAGCTGTATTTTTCATCTCCTGAATTTCAGCTAAATTTTTTCAAAATTTCTATTTCTCTATTATAATACTCGTTCATATCTATTTCCTTATTTACCACTGCCAACTTTTTATTTGTGGCTTCTGTATACTCAGTGAGTTTTGTCTCCACTAGGACCA
Organism: Ctenodactylus gundi; assembly: GCA_004027205.1. Classification (NCBI taxonomy): domain Eukaryota; kingdom Metazoa; phylum Chordata; class Mammalia; order Rodentia; family Ctenodactylidae; genus Ctenodactylus; species Ctenodactylus gundi. Next base: position 238,077 of record PVKB01002411.1, on the reverse strand, counting down.
CTATCTGATTTGTAAGATCCTCTTTAAGCCCACTGATCAGTGCTTGCATTTCTTTGAGAATATCTTGTTGTCAAAAACTAACCCTAGTTAGTTAGAGTCAGACTAGTTGTGTGACTCATTTGTTTTCCTTTTGACTTCCTTCCCTATGAGTTCCACCATTTGAAGGCCCATGATTTTAATTTCTGGGGTCTCAGGCATGTCCGTGGGTGTCCTGTTGCCTTATCTTCTTCCCATGATTCTGTTCTTGAGGAACTTCACTTTAAAGGCCTAGCCAAGAGGTTTCTTTGAACAGTGTGTGTGAGGAGCCAGAATTCCTCTAAGTTCTATGCTGTGGGTAGGCAGAGAGGAACGGCCTGACAATCTGATGGCTTCTGAGGTGTCTTGCTCACTCCCAGCCCCCTCAGCATAGCTCTTGTGGCTGTCGTAGCTTCCCTCTCCTGAGGATGGGGCGTTCCACCCTAGATGCTCCCACTACACTCGAGCTGTTCGGGAGGTTAGTAGTCTTTCTCTTCTCCCCACAACTGTCTCTTACGCCACTTTCTTCCTAGGCATTGTTTAAGAATGACCCCAAACCCCTGATGTGCTCTTCTGAGTTTTCTTTAAATAGTTCAATCTTGGGCTCTTTGTTTGTTTGCTTTGTTTTGTTTTTAAATGGCTTTTGCTTAGTTCACTCCCTGTTATGGCTGCTGATCACTGCTTCTGATCTAGGCTACAGGGGTCCTTTTCTAGGGGGATCTTGCATTGCTTTTGTAGTATGCACTACTCGCAGGCTCATTTTTGGAGGCTGGGGCTACCTGCTGCTGTCAATTCCCACTTCTCCTGGATCCACACCTATGTCTCTGGGCTTTCCTCTGTCTGTGGATGCCAGCAGCTCAGGGCCATGCTCTGTCGGGTACTGTTTTCCTCCACTTATTTATCTTTCAGATTTCTGATCTTCCCCTGCCCTCCTTTCAGTTGTTGAGGTGCTCCTCCCTGTCCTAACTATATTGAACAGGCAGTTTTTGACTGTATTCTCGACTTTTCAAGTGGGTCCATGTGGAGACATTGTGTAGCTCTGTTACTCAGCCACCATTTTGACTGGAAGTTCCCTGAGTGCTGGGATTGCAGGCATGCACCACCACCCCTGGCTTACGTGGTGATAGGGAATTGAACTCAGGGCCTTGAGCTTGCTGGACAAGCACTCTAACTATTAAGCTTTTCCTTCAGCCCCTTTTGTTTCTTCTCATCTCCGGATCCCCTTCCCATCTCCACGAAGTTAGCACCTTGATTAACTTTGCCTCATCTTTTCCCACTTATTCTTATTAACGGCTTTGAGATGTCAAAGGTTACTCTTAATGAATTCATAGAACAAGTGAGGTCATGGGAAGGGATACACATCCAAATGTACCAAATGTTTCAAATGGGCAAATCTCATCAGGTAAAGTAAATGCAATGTATGATACATAGATACACAGATTCTGGCTTGTTTGCTGTGACCAGGTAATGCATGTGCCTGGTGCAAAGTTTACGAGACACAAGTGTCATTTTATCTACTATTTCCATCTCTCAGCCTCCCTGCTGTCCTCAGAGGTAAGCAAACTTACTAGTTTCTTGTGAGGTGGTGATAGTGGAAGAAGATACATGTGATTCTAACAGGTGGGCCTCAGAACCAAGGTGCTAGAGTAGGGTGACTCAACGAAGCAGTGTCACATGTACGAGCCTTCCATATTTTGGTCAGCAACAATATGGAACAGCATAATGTAGCTGCAAGGAAGTGAATGGCATCTTGGGCTCTGTCAGTGGGGATCTGCAGGGAGGGAGGTGGTAAGCTGCTTCACCTATTCTCTGGAGCTGTTTCATGACTCACACAGAGCTGTCACTGAAATGTGGGCAAACAGGAGCATTTTCAGAGGACAGCCCTGAGATGGGTAGGGCCCAACATGTCATGTGAGGTATGGTTGGAGGAGGAGTGATTCAACTTGGGAGAAAGAAGAGTAGGTAGTGGGCAGAGGTGTGGGGAGGGCTAAGCATGGCAGAGACTTGAAATATCTGAAGGACCCTCATGGGAAGAGGGGTGTAACTTGTTCTGTCTGGCAGCAGGAAGACCTAGCATTAGGCACTGGGTGGCCCTTCAGAGGTTGAACTTTCTAACATAGCAGTTCTTGGCTTCAACAGCCTGCTCTTAGATTTGTTGAGCACTCTGTCACCTGGGGTATGTGCATATCACCTGGGACAGCGGTTCTCAATTAGGACTTTGCTCTCAGTGAACGTTTGTCAGTATCTGGAGTTATTTTAGATTTTATTTTGGTTTTGTAGTGCTGGTGTCTTAGTTAACTTTTTCATTTCTATGACTCAGTACCCTACATCCACAACTTTAGGGGAGGAAAGGTTTATTTGAGCTCACAGTTTCAGAAGGTCACAGTCTACTCAGGCGTGGCTGGCAACAGTGGAAATACATGGCAGAGGCAGAGGTGGAGGCAACTTTTCACGAAATTGCTACCAGGAAGCCAAGTCAAGGCAAGTCATGTCTCTTTGCATAAGGAAGGCAGGAAGCACATTATATATCCTTCCAGGCCCATCCCAGTGATCTGCCCCTGGTTCAGCCTCAGGGTTCTGCTCCTTCCAGGTGTGGAAGGTGTGATAACACCCACCACATGCCTGTAATCCATAATCCACCCCTCCAGACCAGGCCCTAATCTCCCAATAGCACCTGGTTCTGTAGATAATCCATAACATCCAAATACATGAGGCTTTGGGGGAACATTCCAGATCCAAACCACAATAGATGCAGATCAAACCCAAGGTTTTCCACGTGGTGTCCAGGTACTGTTGTAGTGAGCTACACTTTTGTCTCTAATGAGTGGAGGCATACCCAGGCTAGCCCTGTACCACAAATTTTTTCCCCCAAATACTAATGCCAACATCGAGAAACCCTAACTCAGGCAATAATTGGATGAAGAATTAACTACTAAAATTCCATCTCAGATTTTTATGACTTGGGGATACACACCCAGTTACTAAATAGTATACTGTCTATCTAAGGTAAGTGTCCCTTTACATGTAGCCTTGAAAATATATATAAAGATTAAGGAGCTTCCAAATAAAAATTAAGATTTGAAACATTGCTCTGTAATGATAGTTGATGAGATTTAGCTTTCTTCATTTCCACAGAGAGTCTCCCATCCCAACTCTCTTGCCTATAGTATAGGATTTGCTCTAGGTTATTTTTTTAAAGGTGTTGGAGCTGGAGGAATAGCACTGCGGTTAGAGCACTTGTCTAGCAAGCACACCCCCTGAGTTCGATTCCCCACCACCATGTTAACTGGGCATGATAGCACTTGCCTGTAATCCCAGAACTTGGGAGGCTGAGGCAGGAGGATGCTGTGAGCTGGAGGCCATCCTGAGTTCAGGAGCAGCCTGGGCTACAAAGCAAGAGCCTGTCTCAAAAGAAAAAAAAATTATGTTCCTCTGTTTTTGAGAAAACATCACACAGCCATCATAGTATGTATAGAAGCAAAGAATAGAACCTGACAGCAGTCTACTTGGCATGTCATTCATTCTGTGTAATAGAATAAAAGTTGGCTCGTATTTTACTTCCTCTTTGTCTTCTACATCGTATTTCATAGCCTACTTTCATATTGAAAATACTTTTTTAGGGCTTCCCTAATTCCAGCTCTCTATGACATACCAATGGGGAGAATTTCTGTAGAGGCCACTTCCTGGGATACACAACTAGAAACTTCTGAGTTTCCTTCATTTCCCATGGTATCAAATGCATGTAAGTCCTTCTTACAATGATTAATACCAAGGGTGCTGCTTTTCTCAGCCTTGAACTTCACAACTCATGGTCTTAGTCATTTTTCATTTGCTGGGACACAATACCCGACATCTGTGATGCAAAGGAGGAGAGGTGTACTTTGGCTCACGGTTTCAGAAGGTCTCAGCCTATGCATAGTTGTTTGGCATCAAGACAGGCTAGGCAGTGGTGGATGGGCATGGCAGAAGAAAGTGCTCATCCATGGCAGCCAGGTGGCAGAGAAAGGGAGAAGCTGAGGACAAGAATATATCCTTCCGGGTCATTTCCCCAGTGACCCATCCCTCGCTCCAGTTCCCACCTCTTAAAAATACACGGAGTCGCCAAAGGATGATGAGTATAGCACTCCCACAATCCAGTCACCTTCCAAACACATGAGACTTTTGGGGAACATTTTACATCCAAATCATAGCACTCACAAAGGGACCTGGATAGCTCAGAAGACTATAGGGCTTAGACACCCACCCCCACGTGTCTGTCTCTGTACCACTGTCTCCTGTCACTTGTATGTGCAACCACTTACTCAGAGGCCTGTGACTTGTGGTGCCCTGCACTCCAGCTCACACTCTGCTCAAGAGGATGTTTGTAAAATGTCAGTCTATGTCACTGCTTGTATTTTCCTACTGCTCCCCTCGCCTCCACATAGTTCAGTGGCTTTCCATTACTTTGAGGACAAGCAGAAAATTCTTTAGCCCGGCCTTTTGCAGAACCTTCAGTTTGGCCTTGACTGATCTGCCACATCTCCTAATCTTAACTTCTGCTCTATTTGGGGGCCAGTTTACCCCTCTCCGAGGTCTTTCTCTGGTGCCTTTGACTAGGTCACATTGAAGCATGCATCATACGTATGCCAATTCTTTAACTTAGTTCTTAGCTCAGATGTACTTTTACATTCATTTGTGTAATGATTTTATATGCATGTTTCTCTCATTGGCTCCATTGGAGCAGAAGAGTGTCAGGATTTGCACCATCGTCTTCTAGTGCCCAGTGTGTAGTGTAACCAGTGTGTGTGGGTTGAATGAGTACAGACTTAGACTATACTTTTTGTAAATGTCCTAATTTCTTATTGACTCTTTAGGTTATTTGGAGTGTGTGTGTGTGTGTGTGTGTGTGTGTGTGTGTGTGTGTGTGTGTGTGTGTGGTGTTATGTGGTGGTGCTGGGGAATTGAATCTAGAGTCTTTACATTGAGCCCTTTTTATATTTTTAATTTTTAGACAAAGTCTTGCTAAGTCACTAAATTGCCCAGAGTGTGATTCAGGGTGCATATTTGCTATTCTATCTCAGCCTCCTACAGAGCTGTGATTATAGGCATGTGCCATTTTTTAAAAAAATAAACTACAATGCAGAGAACATCACTGGGCCCTCATCTTTGTGTGCCTATGTAAGTGGCAACATATCTCTAGTGGATACAATTGTGAAAGTATAATATGCAGGTCAAAGGCATATGGAGAGGGCATTTGTCTTGATTTTGGCCACCAGCATCATAAGTGTTTTCCTCTACTTGAGAAATTCCCTGCTCTGTCATTTTGGGCAAGAGGTAGAGCCCTCATTGCCAAATGCTCACGTTCCCCAGGCCTCCCTGTGTCTAGAAAGTGGGCATGTGACTTGTGATCTAATTCCTCCCTGAGGTTTCAGTAGGAAGCAGCAGTCATGCCATAGCATCCAGGCTCCACAGTGACAGTGGCTGCAGGTGGACAACACTGGCAATGAACAGCGCTGTTGTAAGACTTTTTTATGATATGATTTTGGCCGTTGTCATGGTAGCTGTCTGCTCACCCTTCTTTCTACCCGTTATTGAAATCAGAGGCTGGGACCTCTCCTGGGATTCTGTGAGCTACTCAGTAACTTTTCCCAAACCAAACAAACCAAACCAACCAAGAACGCTAAGAATAGCTCTTCTGATTAAATTAAGCAGTATTGATCAAGCAACTGGGGCTTTGAGCTAATGCAATGTACGCATGTGAGAATGTGGAAGTCAGTGCCAAATTGCCCCCTGGAGAGGAGGCACGAATTCACACTCTTATCAGCAGAGTGCAGAGCGTCCACATTCTGTCTCTTCTCTAGTATCACTCATGTTGCTTTGCAGTGATCTATTTCTAGGAGAGGAGGCATTTCCTACCCATCTCTCTGTATTAAGTGTCTAGCCTGGAGCCTAGGCACAGGCACGGGTATGCTTGCTTAATGAATGAATGAATGAAATGAATTGTCTGTAAAAGTTTGAAGAAGGACCAGAGGCAGCATAGCCAGAGCCAGGTACTGGGAGTTGGGAGGATGCCTGTCCCGCTACTGCATGGAAGCCCAGGAGAAGCAAAATCACACCACCAAGGATTAATCACTACTCAGCCCTCAGACCCACATCCCCCATGTCCACTGGAAGCCCACTGCAAGGGCTGCCACACCCATGTTGTTCCAAACCACCCAAGGGGTGAATTTCAGTTGAAACGACTCAGGAAGGAGCAACTCAGAACAATGAAGCTGTGAGAAAATCAACTTATGACGAGAGGAAGGCTGGCAGCCACCGGTTTGGAAAATTACCTTTGTATGTAACTGGAGGGCTTGCACGTGTGTGTCAGGATCAAGCGCCTGCCTTTCTATGGCTGTATTTTTCATTTCCTTTTTTCTCTTTGTATTGCTTTCAAATCAAAGGGACGCCATGGCAGAGAACCTCTTGCCCTGAGCTACATATATGAAAATGAAGAAGGTTATGGGCGTCGTGTGTTTTCAATAATGGATAGGTAGTGTCGCCCTTTATAGGAAATAAAGCGAGACTGTGGCTAGGTCGGCTGTGAGAGGCCCTAGGTAGGGCTGGGGGAGGTCCGAATTTCAGCGGCTTTGCCTTCCCACACCCCCAACAATTCATTCCCGTGCAACCAACTGGCAGAGTAAGAATGGCTTCTGAGCCGAAGGCCTCTCATCCTATTTAAAGGGCTCTTTTTGACATTTCTTTCACCACAGCTTTATAGTTGGAGGAAAATATTCACAAAGCCAAGTCCGTTTTGAAGAGAACATCTGTAAAATTGGGTCAGCAGATACGTTCCAGGTTGGCATGAAAGATGAAATATAAGCCTGCCTTGTCTGCGCTTCACAGCTACGGGAACGGGCTTCGCTTTCCAGTGCGCATAGGGCACTTGGGTTTGTGCCTGTACGCGCTGATCAGGTTACAGGGCCCAGGCCCCTGCCAAGCCCAGCGGAGCCTCAGCCCTCAGCCCTGGGTTTCTTGGGTGAAAGAAATACCGTGTGGTTTCTCCAAGAGCCACTGGAGGCCGCTGTGGCACAAAGAACGCTGGCGGAGGGGGCGCCTCGGAGGACTGGAGACTGTCGCACATACTGACTCTTCTGGAATTCTAGTCCAGGATTTTAAAGACACTGTTATGAATTAACGAGAATAAAATACCCGGCAGATGAAGCTCGGGTCTCGGCTCCCCTGGGGTTGTTTTCTAGCTGCTTTCTAACTCATTTTCCCCCTCTGGGACTGGGTCTCATTTGCAGCCCAGAGGCGCAGGCTTTATCTATGGTGAAAACGTCCTCCAAAGATGGCATAAATGCTGCGGTTGCAGCCTGGATTATTTATCCCCAAACACTTTTGCAAAACACGATATTATGGTGTTTTCTCCCTCAGCAGGTGTCGGCAGCAGGTGCTAGTCACCGTGAGGGCTGCCCCACGGTAGGGCGTCTTATTAGATATGCATTTCAGGCAGTTGATGAATCCTTGCTTAATATAAGTGTATCCTATATTGCACAGGTCACATTTGTATTACAATACTATTTATCTTAAATTCAAATTTAACTGAGTGCCCTGTATTTCTTTTTGGCAAAACCTGCCCTCCCAACACAGGAAGGGTGACTCAGGAGAGGTTGTGGGTGTTGTCCTGAGGGAACTCAGAGTCTCGAGTCATCAGAGCTGAAGCCAGGCGCAAAGAGTTCTACTGCAAGATGGGTGATACTAAGTGTCACATATTCACATGGAGAAACAATAGGCTCACGGGAAGGGGTTTCGGGAGCAGCAATCAGTTCACTGGTTCCACTTTTCTCTTTATGCCGTCTCCCTGATATCTATACAGGCACATAGGTTCAGGTGACTGTTCTCCACCCCACTGAAAGGCTGAGTTCAAATTTGACCAATGGTCGTGTGTCCCGGCTCTAGGAGAGTTTGTATATACATGCAGCACCGACAAAAACCCTGACCTTAGCATGATCACCCCAGGTCCCAGTGGGCCTGATCTGGGGCAGGACCAGTACTGGAGTTCACTCTGTGCAGCCTGGGAGGAGAAGGACAGCATGGTGATTAGAGTGGAGTTTCGCCTTGATTGGCCAGGGACTGGTGAAGTATACTTCTAGATACGTCTTGTGGGGAATGGGGGTGGCCTTGGGATCTATGCCTGATCCCTAGCTCCTTCCTTTCTGGCATTATTTTTCTGCTCTTTATCCTGGCTGCCATGAGCCAGCCTTGCTCTGCCACACTCTTTCACCGTGTTGTTTCTACTTGGAGCCAACCTTCAGGGACTGAAAGTGTTAGCCAAATTAAACCTCTCCTCCGTTAAGTTGTTGGTGTTGGGAGCAATGTGCCCAGTGGCAGGAAAGCCAGCTACTACAGAAGAAACCAAAGGGCATTGGCATTGTGTTATTGGTGGCACACTAAGCAGTTTGGAACTGAGGCTCCTTTAGTCTCTGTGGTTCCAACATGTTAACGTTTACCTCCTCTGAGTCCTCACAGGAGACTTCCATGAGTCAGTGGGGGCCACACATCCCTGGAATTTCTAGCTTATGGTCAGTTGGCTCTAGTCAGAGTGATGGAAGAGGCCCCAATCTCTGCCCCTCTTTGGGGACTGCAAGACAATGAAGGCAGCCTGAGAGAAATGCTGGGGGATCTCAAGAGCAACAGCAAGGGAAGACCCAACTTGATACCATTCTGCCGTTTGACAGCTGAACCTTGTGTGAGCCACTTGCCCTCGCTGGGCCTGTTTGCGCAACAGAACGGTGTGAGGAATGAGCCTTCAGTGAGTTGGTGCAGTGTGTGGCATCTGTTTTATGAATGTGTCTTCTTCTTACCCCAGAGTTGAGGAGAAGAGTGAGCATGACTCACCTGCGTCCACCCGAAAGTGATTCATCTGCACTTGCAGGGTGGTACTGCTGAGGAGGACACACATGTCCGAGGGAAGTGGGTCTCCAGCAGGCAATATTTAGGAAAACAATGACTGTTTGCAAAGATCAAGGTCCGTGTGAGTTATGTGGGCCACTCCTTCCTTGTTTACCTGGGCTCTGAGCACGTGGGCATTAGGGACTGTGTGCCCATCTTTGCTCCCCCAGGACAGAGATTCGAGCATCGACGCTAATCTGGACCCTGACCCCTGGGTGGCCTGGGACGCATCTCCTTTCCGGATCTGAATCTCTCCGTGCAGGCTCTGTCTTCCCAGCTGTCGTACTCTACATTCTTACAGAAGGCCAGTTCTTCAGCACGTGTGTGTTTGGACCTTGTTTGCTGTGAGCTGGGCTCATTATGAGTGGGAACACGTACAAGGAGTGTGGCGTGAGTTTCTTGGAGAGATGTAAAAGAAATGTCTGCCTCCAACTTGAAAGGGAGCTGGCAGTCCAAAGAACAACTTGGACAAGTCCAGCTTGGCGAGTAAATGAGTTTATTAGGAATTACCTACAGAGCTGCAGACGACTTGCAGGCGGTGGCACCAGGGAAGTTGCCAACTCCCCTGTGTTAGGCTAGTGGTTTTATAGGCCACTATTAGAATGGCAAAAGCAGGCTCAAATTCAAGAAGGGTCCTTGGGAAAAGTGTGTACTATGTCACTATCCCATTCTTATCAGGAAACTCTGCTAATCTTAGCAAGCGCTGCCTAGCTGCGGTGGGGTGATCTTGTGCTGTAGTCTCGCATGTGGCCTCACTGCCTGGTTGGGGGCCCACTAGACAGCTACACAGGAACCTGCCTCATGATGGAATTACTTTGGCTAGGGGTCAGAGGACAATTCTCACCAAGAGGTGATAAAAATAGATAAGGTATAAACTTTAAAAAATACCATTATTATCATAAAAGACACATTGCCATGAAGCCCCCAGGTCCTTGTCCTTCATGTCCTTCATTTTGCTACTTTCTGGAGCAGTTCTGGAAGCCTTCTTTCATTTATGTCCTTAGTTACACTGTTGTGGCTGCCTCAATATCCTGAACTGATTCAAAACACTGACCCGTCGTAGTCATTTTGGCTTGGGAAGGAGCCAGGTGTTGTCCAGCGAATAAGGTGGATGAGGACACATGGCTTTTATGAAACTGGCTTTCTGTTGCATGGCACTGGGCAACAGCATTCACTCTATCTTTAATCATACTTCCATAGAGACACTCATGAAAGAGGACTTCAAGAACGACTTCAGAAAGTGGTAAAGAATGATGGGATAAGCATATTCAAAGTAAGAGGAAGGGCTTGGAGGGACATTCAAAGTAATGTGTCTTTTACTGTGATAACTTATTTTTAAATAGAAATGTCACTGTATTTTATTTTTGATCATATCATGTATCCAATGCATTTATCTTCCTTCTTTCTCTATACACTAGACTTTGAAGAACATCTAACCTTATAGATGTACAGATTTCCTGTTTTTCTTGGAGCAACAAATCCTCGACTCACATGATAGCCGGTCAGTCTATAGCCTGGAAGCCACTTTCAGGGTGATGGGGAGGGCTTCCTGGCAGAACGGATGGAGTGTAAGCCTACCTGCTGGTTATCATCTTCACAGGATGGACCCCAACTGGATGGTAATCCCTGCTTCTAAACACACATGTGCACTATCTAGGAGAACATGGCTTTCTCAACAGGGCCTGTGCCCTAGAGAGCACCATCTGCTTCATTTTCCCGCCCACTGTATCTCTATATTTCTCCCAGTCCCTCCCACCCCCACAAAGCTGTTTACAAAGGAGGCAAGGTGTAGAATAACAGATCTTTATTTAGAAACAAAGCATAGCAGAGTAAAAGCTCTCATGTCCTGGAGGGGTCCCAAGTGGGTTGCCCCTTCTCCTCCCTCTCACATAAGAGCTGGCTTTGTTTACCTCATAGCACTTGTGGTTTAACAACCTTGAGGTATGTGGTTAACACTGTACAATGTAATTGTACATTTCTTCCCCTACAGTGTCAGGCCCGGAATGCAGAGGGCTTGTGGCATCTTACCATTGTGTCCTTGACACTCAGAGTAGGTTCTGACATGTGTTGGAAGCATGTTTATTTTATTATGTTTTAGTCACTCTTTGAGAGCTCAGAAGAGAAACTATGGAGGATGAGGCTGAGCCCTGAATTTGAAGTGCAAATTCTCACTCCATCCCTGAGTAGCTATATGGGTTTAGGTAAGTGAGTTTTATCTCTCTGAGCCCTAATCAACTTCCTTATGTGTAATGTTAATCCTGTCTAGCTTGCTGAGCTAGGATATGTTCAGAACATGTGAACTGTTGGGGCTGTTCCAAACCGGGCTTCAGAATGATCATGCTGTTGCATTATAGCCATGCATTTGGCTGGTCCTTGACCTTGGGTGTGCCACCTAGGGGGTGGGCAGTGATGCTGCCACTAGGCCCCTAGTACCTCATCTTTGTCGGGATGACTTTTAGTTCATGGTTCGTGATCTTATCAAAGCCACCATGGAAAGTGTATGTGCTCAAGTGAGAGAAAAGTTCCACTTGAATGCCCTAGTTCCCAACATCTCTGATTCCCCAGCTGGATCTGGGCTGCATTTCTGTGAGCATGTCAGGTCAGAGGTGGGGTGAAGGAGCAGAGGCCAGGCCACGTTTGCTCAAATATTTTCTCTGCGAAAGACGCCAAGGTCTCTGTCATCATCTGCCATTCAACCTGCCTCCTAGGCTGCCTTATGATGGCACTTTTGCCCTGATGGGCTGTAGCTGTGTACACTGATGGCCACAGCAAGCATGGAGGGAGTGCTGCGTTTTCCAAGGCTGAAGACACACCTTGTCCAGAGCTCCGCATGTTAAGAGCTCCCCATATCAATGGAGACAGCTTTGTTATGGGAGATGGTCCAAAGAGGCCTGACTGGACTCTGGGCGGGCACACACCACCTCATTTTGGTGCTATTAACCTGCTAGAATTTGCCATTTTGGCCAAGTTTATCATCCGAATCCAATTCCCCAAATCAATGGCCTTCGTTAGGTTCTGTAACAAGGGCTGTTGTAGCAGCTATATGAGCACTTTGGCAAATATTTGAATGAGCTCTAGGTTCACAGGTGGGGATCAAGAATAACGGGACCAGCTTTGTGACTTCTTGTTTTGTCTTAGCAAGTTCCCCAAAAGCCATCAGAAAATGAGACTTTGGAATAACTTTGCCTACAGATGTTCATTCACTCATTGTCCCAGTGCAGCAATGCAGAGGCAGCAAAGGCGCCGTGGGCAATGTGCCTCAGCTGTGGATGGATCCTCAGATTCAGTCTCTGAAAGGAAGGAATTTCAAGTCCTCTTGAATTTTTCTTTGAGCGGTAGGGAGATTGTCTCTGTGGGAGTAGGAAACAGAGTAGGCTTGAATCAGCATGCAAGTATGTGGATGTGGGGTGGGGAATATGGAGGAGACTCAAAAGGAGGTAACCAGATTCAGTCTACACTGAAATGCAGGCCAGAACAAGGATGGCAGATGGATCCCTTCCTGGACTTCAAGCACCACTGACTGCAACTGCAAAAGGCTTCTGAGAATTTAAGGTCAGAAAATTTCTGAGGGTGCAATCAGGCCACAGAAAATGGAGTATTAGGCAAGTGTCGGTCAAATCTTTGTAGATAGAAATGATGTGGCCATGATGTAGGGCTTCTAGACTGAACTGTAAGTCTCAATAGTCTTATGACCTTAGAATGCCACCTAACTGATCCCTGCTATGGAATCTTTAACTGGAATACTGTTGGGTACTTCCAGAAGCAGACCCAAAAAGAGGAATTTGGTGCAAGCAGTTTACCTGGAAGGTTGTATTAGTCAGGACTCTCTAGAGAAATACAACCAATATAATATTGTTATGATTTAGATCTAGAATGTCCGCTAAGACTTATATTCAGAGGTGAGGCTCTTGAAAGGTGATTGGATCATGCAGGTGCTGTACCCATCAGTAGATCGGTCTGCCTGTATTAATGAGTTCATAGTTGAATGCAGTGTTAGGAGACAGGGTTGGGAGGAGGTGTGTCACTGTGGGTGTTTTACCTTTGGAGGGAATATCTCTCTGGCTCCTTCCTTCTCCCTTTGCTTTCTGCCTGCCGTGGGTTAGGCAGCTGTCATCTGGCATGTGTGTCCACCATACAGCTTCTCCCTAGGAGCCAGCTAGCCAGCTAGCTATAGGAATTTTCTGAAACCCACGAGCAAGAATAAAGCTCCTCTTTAAGTGGCGAGTGCATTTTGTCCCAGAAACAAGAAAATCATAGCTAATGCAGAAATTATATCTATCTATGTGTCTGTCTATTCACCTCTCTATAGAAATTGTGACTTATTCTATTATCTATAAAATAATTCTATAGTATTATTTTAAGGAACTGGTTTATGTAATAGTGGAGACTGGAAAGTCTGGAATTTGAGAGGCAGGCGAGCAGGAGTTCAACTCAGAAAAGAGCTGATGTTCGAGCTCAAGTCCAAAGGCAGCTTTGGAGGCGGGATTCCTCCTCTTTGGGATAACTTCAGTCTTTTCCTCTTGAGGCCTTCAATCGATTGGATGAGGCCCATTTATATTATGAAAAGTAATCTGCTTTACTAAAAATCTATTGATTTAAATATTAATATTAACCAAAATATACATTTATGAACTGACTAAGCTGGTATTTGATCAAATTGGGTCTAGCTGAACTGAAACACACAAGTGATTGTCACAGAGGTGAGCTTAAGAAATACCAGCAGAGGCAAAAGTGATACAAGAAAGAGAAAGCGATTAATGGAAGGCTGTGCTATTAGGCAGGTTGTCACTGTGGATAGCTGAATTCTAAGGGAGACCCCGGGTGTCAAAGTAGAACATATGCCTTAGAGGGATGAATGAGTTGAGTCATACTTAACACTGACTTTCCTCATTCCTTGATTCAAAAGCTTCTTCTAGCGTGAAGGTTAATTTCTCACTCTTCACGGCTGCTCTGTGGGCAGGTGGAGCAGACACTCATGGTCAGAAATAGCATCCAGGTAGTCAGGTACTAGTGGTTGAAAGCTAGGCCAGTGTGAATGGAAATGGTAAGGACTAAGTGACTCAGGTGGCGTGTTGAAAATGATACATTCCCAATCTTTCTTACTGAGAATTTATAACTGTAGAATGAGGAAATAGATATGAAAGTACTGGACTCTTAGTCTTTCTGAAGGAAGTAGTAGTTATTTAACAAAAAAGCTAGACTTTTAAATTCACATAAATATTCCCTCCTTTTAATAGTCCATTTAATAAAGACTGTACCGATAGATGCCATGCCAGGCTAGATCCTATTCATCTTTCTGATTTCACTGAGGATGTCATATTTTCCAGGAGGCTGTCTCCATCTCCTGTCCATGTTAGGTACGATGTTATAGACTCTCAAAGGGCCCTGTGTTCTTTTCCTTCAGAGCATTCCCTAGCATTCTGCAGGAAGGAATTATGTATTTCCTGGTTACTACAGGATACCTAATACCCAGAAAAGTCCTTCTAATGTAGACTTAATAAATATTTTATTTAAAATTAAGAATATGTAGGAACAATATTTCTTGGATTCTATTACAAATTAATTAATACTACAAAATAAATTCATAAAATTACTCAAACCAGGATCAGAAAATATCTTTGGGAACTGGGCAAAGAGGAAAGAAAATACAAATGACTTTTTATCAATACAGCGAACCTTCTCGTAAGCAATTGAAACTTACAAAGTACTAGGGAAAAACAGTTCTTTAACTATATTGTTTGACTCCTAAAATCATATTTTTCTGGTTGTATTAATATGTATATATGTGATATGTAATGTTTACATTGGACTTGAGTAGTGTGTGTGTGTGTGTATGTGTGTGTGTGTGTGTGTGTGTGTATGGTGTCAAAATTACAAACCTTTCTCCTCTCCCTTTTTGACCCTCCTGCATCCTTTCCCTCCTCCCTAACTCCCATTGTCCCCTAATTTAGTTCTATACTAAATTTATCATATTGGGTTGATCATATTAGATAAACCATTTGATATTTGACCTTCTGCATCTGACTCACTTCACTGAGCATGATGGTCTCAAGTTGCCTCCATTTACCTACAAAAGCCTCAAAACTATCTGTATTTATGGATGAGCAGTATTATGTTGTGTACATTTACCATAATTTTTGTATCTGTTGGTCTGTTGATGAGTATGTCAGTGTCTTTCACATTTTAGCTATTGTTTATTGTGCTGCTATGAACCTGGCTATAATGTACCTGTTTTATATGATGTTTTAAACACTTTTGGAAAGATTCCCAGAAGAAGTATTGCTGGATCAAAGGCAATATTTATTTTCAGCCTTGTGAGGAATTTGTAAAAATTATGTTTTGACTAGTAATTTCCTTGGAAAACTCTTTCATCAAAGACAGTCTGCATTAGCCAGTATGGGTCAGGTTCTGTTGTGATAATAAATCATGACTCCATACACCTTGGTGATGTAATATGACAAAGTTCTACTTTTCGTTCACGGGACTTCTCAAAGCAGAGCAAGGGACTGCACACCTAGCAGTTACCCAGGAATGCAAGCCGGTGGGCGCTTCCTCGTCAACATTTCTAAAAGCTCCTCAGAATCAACATAGAATGGAAGACTCCAGCTGTCTGCAGAGGTGTCCCCTCCTCTGAAAGGACCTGCAAATGTACTGCTAATACAACTTTTAGAAAGCCCTGTATGCCACCAGAGAGATAAAAGAAAATTTCCTCAGTGACTCATATAAAAAAGAGCAAAGAATGTTTTATTTAGTAAATGGAATGAGTGAAGCAACTTCTGCATTCTAGGTACAGTAGAGTACATACTTCTCTCTCTCATCTACCTGTAAGACGATGAAACATCCTTGCCCAGTGCCATATAACGTGCAGAGCACTCCTTCCCGCATGGAAGGACCATACGCTCCTGCCTTGTGGGAGTCCAGCCTGACTGTACGCACTCCTTATCCAAAGGAATATGAGCTGGGCATGACCCACTGCATCTCAGTAGCAACTCTGAGGCATTGTGATTGCTTTTTTGGTCAGGCTTCTTTCTCTTTCTCTTTCACTTTCTTTTTTACTCTTTCTCCTCCTCTGCCATAAGTAGGCTAACCTCCCAGAAGGAGCTTCTGCAGTCCCAGCCAGGGTCTTAGAATGAGAAGGCACCTAGAGCAGGCCTAGCCCACAACCGAGGGCTACCTACAGTGTACATGAGAAATGAAAGTTCGTCTTTGTGAGCTGCTCAGAGTTAGGGGTTATTTGTTCCTAAGCTAAGTAACACACCAGGGAATGGTGCCACTTCAACTAAAAACAAAAGGCGATTTGGTCTAGAGAAGCTTGTTAAAGTCCTCTGTGGTAGGGATAGGGAGGCCCCAGAACCAAGTGTGTAATGAGGGGAATTGAGACAAGGAAGAGTTCAATCACTATATAGAATAAAAGAACTGAAAGATTTGAGGAAAAATTTCAGTTTTTCTTTAGAGCAGGGCACAGCAAGCTATGGCCCGAGGGCTAAAGATGGCCCACTGTTTGTTTTTGTAAATAAAGCTTTATTGGAACACAATCACATCAACTCACTTATGTATCATTTTTAGCTACTTTTGCAGTACAAAAGCAGAGTTGAACAGTGATAACAGACCAGATGGTTCACAATGGTCTTTTACAGAAAACACTCGCTGATTTCTTTTCTAGAGGGTTACTGGGTGGGGTTTCTGGGATTTGCAGAACAGGTGAGGTAGGAGAATCACTGTGTAGGGAAAAGAAATACAAGCAACAAGAGAAGAGGCTAGGGTCTGAGAAAAAACACTTGAAGACAAGCACCACAACAAGAAAGCCAGGAGGGCTTAGGACGCCGAATCTTTAATTCTGACTTGCTTTCACTTCTGTTCTGTGCAGTAGTTGCCCTCTCCTGTCCCTAAGACTTAAAGCAAAGTCGGTTACACAGAATAAGCTGATTCAGGGGTTTTTAGAGGAATGAAGGATTGTTGAAAACAGGACAAACTAAAAAGAAGATAATAGTTGCAGGAACAAGAGCTAAGTGAGGAAATGGAAAATAAGTGGGGAGAAGAAATTTGGAAAAAGGGTGTCAGGAAGACGCCAGACCCTCTGGGATTCTTTGAAAATACTAATGACAAATCCACTTCTCTCACGGTATGAATTCTAGACTTGAGTCATTTAACTTAGATGTCAAAAGAAATGAGGAATCCAGAAGTTTGAAGGAATTGGGAACATTCGGTATTATATTGAAATGTGTTGCTGTTTTAGGGGTCAGCTGATACCAGTCTTTATGCCTGAGTCCCAATCCATATAGGAGACAGATGTAGGAGTCAAGCAGATACAGTTAAAGTATCACTATTATTCCTGAGAGAGTTGTTGGAGACAAGGACGTAGACATGAGAACTAAGTAGGATTGGGTATTTGCCCCTCCTCCTCCAATTCCCTAACCCTATTCCATCTCCTGAACCATATGATCAACTAAGTCCCTCAGGCTCTTTTCTTTTGCTACAGGTGTTTCCTTTTTTTTTTTTTTTTGTAATCTTAATAACTTCACATTGTGGTTGAGGTCATTTGGCTCTCCTTGAGTAGGGAGGTTGGATCAGCAGCCTCTCAGCACTAACCTGAATTTATCCTCTTCCAATACCAACAATCGCTCCTTTGAGTGACTTCCTGATAGTCCTAGAAGGCAATACAGCCTTTTGCTTGTAGAAGACTCTAGGGTGGGTCAGAACAACAGGTTAATTAACTTCATTTCAGGACTGCTCTGTATCCAAGGCTGAAACTTTACTCTCTTATTTTCATTTCAACATGTACCTCATCTAGATTGTCTAGTAGAGATTCTCTAATGAGATTAAATGGCAAATTAAAGATCCTCTGGCAGTAAGATGTCAGCAACATTGAGGTATCTTGAATTTGAATATAACCCTTGGCCCTTTGACAGAATCCTAATTCATGGAGAGAAAGGGAAGCTCGGAAGACAATCCTCTCGTTTTTAGAAGATAAATCTAAACAAGTTAAGGTTGAAAACTGACACTTCCTTTCATGTAAGTTTAAGTCCAAAACTTAGAGTTTGAAGTCCAAAGAAATCCAAGCCCAACATGTATTCTAATGTCTTATTCTCAGTGTTAGGCACAGGATGTTTGGAACTTGAGGTAGAGCTGGGCCTTCATCAGTACCTGCTGCCTGGCTGTCTTCCCCTGCAGTGGGTATTATGCCTGAGGAAATGGATTAGCGACTTCTGGACGCCACGACTTGAGCTCGGTCCCCAGATATTGCCGCTTGCTTCCAACCCTGCAGTCCACTCCACTCTCAATGAATTTGTCACCACATATGAGGGTCACTTCTCAGCCCTTAGTGAATGACACCAGCATGTAAGAGAAATCTGAGTTCTGATGTACTTCCTTCATTATTTAACTCTATGAAGTTTTCAATTTCTTCTGTGATCCATTGTTTAGTCAGTGGTAAGTTGTTTAGTCTCTATGTATTTGTGTATTTTCTGCTGTTTACTTTGCTGTTAATTTCCAATTCTATTCCATTATTATATGAAAATATACAAGGAATTATTTTGATCCTTTTGTACTTATTTAAGCATGACTTCTGTTTTATATTATGGTCTATTTAAAAAATATTTCATGTGCTGCTGAGAA
Source organism: Ctenodactylus gundi (assembly GCA_004027205.1). Classification (NCBI taxonomy): domain Eukaryota; kingdom Metazoa; phylum Chordata; class Mammalia; order Rodentia; family Ctenodactylidae; genus Ctenodactylus; species Ctenodactylus gundi. The sequence continues at coordinate 219,534 of PVKB01002411.1, read as the reverse complement.
GAAAGTGTATTCTGTTGATGTTGGGTGAAACACTGTAGACATCTGTAAGGTCCAATTTTTCTGTAGTGTCATTTAACTGTTGTGTTTCTTTGTGGATTTTCTGTCTGGTTGATCTGTCTATCTGTGATAGTGGAGTATTAAAGTCCCCTACTATAATTGTATTGGGGCCTACATATCCTTTCAGATCTAATAATTTTTGGTTTACATAATTGGATGCTCCAGAGTTAGGAACATATAATGATGATTGTGAATTCTTCCTGCTCTATTGTTCCCTTAGCCAGTATATAGTGACCATCTTTTTCCTCTCCCAATCTGTTTTGTTTTGAAATGTGATGAGTTTGAGAATAATATAGTTACTCCTGGTTGTTTCCTGGGTCCTGTTACGTGAAAGTGAATCCCATCCTTTTACTCTCACTCTATGAATTTCCTTATGGGTAAAGTGTGTCTCTTGTAATCAGCAAATTGTGGGTGCTTATTTTTTGATCCAGTCAGCCACCCTGCGTCTTTTTGGTAGATGAATTAAGCCATTCACATTCAGAGTTAGTATCAAGCTGTATTTGGTATGTTCTGCCATTGTTATAATTTTTCAGTGTTTTTTTTTTTTATCCGACTTACTCTCTTGCCAGCTCATTCTCCTCTTTCTGCTGTTTCCTTTTCATTGGGTTCTTTGGTGTATTAGTCTCCATTTCTCTGTCTAAGGTTCCATTAAATATTTTCTGCAATGTTGGTTTAGTGGTTGCAAATTTCTTTAGGCTTCCTTTATCATGGAACATTTTAATGTCTCTAATTTAAAAAATAATTTCTCTGGATATAACAGTCTGAGTTTGCATTTATGTTCTCTTAGCACTTGGATGGCGTTGCTCCATGATCTCTTGGCTTTTAGGGTTTGGGTTGAGAAATCTGCTGTTATCCTGATGGGCTTGTATTTAAAAGTCACCCATTGCTTTCCTCTTACAGCTTTTAAAATTTTTTCCTTGTGTTGGGTCTGTAGGATTTTAATTACGATGTATCATGAGGATGTTCTTTCTTGGTCAAAGTTGTTTGAAGTTCTATATGTCTGTAGTAGTTCAATGTTCATTTCATTTCTTTTCTTCAATTTGGGAAAATTTCTTCCATAATTTATTGCACATTTCTTTGAGCCTTTTGTTCTGTTTTTAGTTTTCTTCTGAACTTTCATAATTCTGATGTTGATTCTCTTTGAGTAATCCATTGGCTGTTGTACACATTTTCTTTCTTGTTTTTTTTTTTTTTTTGCATTCTTCACTTTCTGTATGTTCCAGCTTATCCACTGTGTCTTCAAGGTCTGATAATCTATTCTTGAAATGTTTAAACTTGTTATTTTTTTTTTCTGTGAGTTTTTCACTTCTTGGAGTTCAGTTTTCATTGTTTTTATATCTTTGCTGAATTGTTCCATGTTTTATTTAACTGCCTTCATTATCTATCTATTTGTTTCTTCTTTAAATTCCTTGAACTTCTTGTCAATGTTTTTTTTGGTACACCTTGAATGTGTTCTTTTTTTCTTTTTTCCCCCATTTTATGGATATGTATAAGTGCAAAATTTAAGGTTTACAATGAAGTTGAGCATTTTGTGCACATACGTATCTTGTCAAGGTGACAAGGACTTTCCCACTCTCCTTTTGTTCCTACCCTCCCCTACCTCCCTTCCCCGCCCTACTCCCCTGTTTCACTTTGTTTTTTGTTTTAAATTCCATAAGAGTTGTGATGTGCGTCTCTCATATGAGAGAGACCATTTGATGTTTCACCTTCTGCTTTTGACTCACTTCACTAAGTATGAATGTCTGTTTTAAGTGCTCTGTACATCTCTTTTATATCCTGTGTGAGCTTCTGGGCCCAGAAATTATCATCTTTATTGGATTTACTATTTGTTCGCTCTGCTATTTCAAAATCCCTTATATCAGTTTATGGAGTGTTAGGCCTTTGTGTCAGTGACTTAGTACCTCATTTCCCCATGGTTCTGTTGTAGTGAGTTGAAACTCAGGTATCATTGATGGATTCTCTCTATTCCTGAGATACGTTTTTTGGATTTGCCCTAAGTGTTATTTGGATTTTGTTCCAGGTTTAGAATTTATAACTGTTTTCAGTTTGTTTGGTTGTTAATTTCGAAGGTATTCTCAAAGTCGAGACTTTTGCTGAGACCTTAATCTTCTCCACTCTTTGGTGCAGAAGAAATAGAATACAGAACTATATATGGTCTATAACCAGAACATTCATTAATGTATCTTGGGTACGGAGGTCTTTAGCAATACTAATATTCAAACTTTGCAATATTAATATTCAAGCTTTGTATAAAGGTTTACATTTACAATACTACCCAATATTAACAATTTACTGGCAGATCCTGGTAGCTGAATTAACACTATAATCACTCTATCCACAAGATTAATAGGTTCAATATACCTTTACTATATATCTAACTTAACCTATTATTGGCTTACTAAAGTGTACTATTTATATCAGTAGATACCAGTAATATAACCCAGACAATAAGAGAGCTTTAAATATACAATGGGAAGCAGAAGAGTATTTCTATTACAGTGAGTGATGTGTCAGTGCTCCTTTCCCTGTCAGAGAGCAACACATATAGGAGAGCACTCAAGGCTGGATTCAGATGAGTCAGGGAGATCTCTGAATGAAAGGGAGAGAGTGCCACTTCTAGATTGTAAAAATATTTAGGGTACTATGCTTAGGTAGTCTATCAAGAGGGGGAGAGATTCAGGAACTCTCAAATAAAGAGACAAAAGGAGGTGGAAAGGGAAGGAAGGGAGACATGCACAAGGAAGAAAGAAAAAAGCAAAGAAAGAGTATAAAAAGAAGTAGAGAAGAGAACATTGAGGAAACTTGGTCAATTTTAGGGAAAGTCAGAACGTAAACCAAAGAAAGATACAAGCAGAAATGCAAGAACAGAACAGCAACAACTACGACAACATCACCAAAACCCAGTGGAACCCAAATCAAAACACAGAATATCAAAAAACAAAACAACATAAAGCAAAAAAAATTAGTTATTCTCTTGTGTTCTTTGTATGTAAACATCCTAAGGTGCTGGGTCTTACAATCTTGTGACTTCTACTCAGCTGCTGGTCCTGGGGGTTTCCTATTTGTCCTTGTGGTACTTCCAGATGGACCTTGTGGCCTTTAGATGGATGGGTGGGCTCATCAGGCTGAGATACTGCACATCACCCTGTAGACGTCTGCTTGGTGTAGCCTCTGGGTAGGTCTGGCATAGTGCTGGATAGACCTAGGCCTGGGATGGATTTCAAGCAGGTTCTTAAAGGCACATAAGCTGCTGGGACCTTAAAAAGGCCCCAGATGAGGTCAGCAGCACAGCACAGGACCTACCTAGGTCTTGGATGGCTTCCTGGAATGTCCATGGTTGTACATGAGATGCTGGGACTTTGGAAGGGCCCTGGGAGAGGCTGGGATGCACCTAGGTCTCAGATGACTTCTTCCAATGTCTTTTGTATCTACCCATTTCTCTCATCATTATCTTAGTTTAGAAACTCACTCCCTTTTATCCTGGCTACATCAGTAGTTTCCTCACCAGCACTTGACTAATGTTTATAAAATTAAGGCTCTTTTGGGCTGGAAGTATAGTTCAGTGGCAGAGTACTTGCTGAGAGTATGTAAAGTTTCTAGTTTCATCCCCAGCACTGAAGAAAGAAAGAATAAAAGAAAGAAAGGAAGGAAGGAAGGAAGAAAGAAAGAAGAAGGAAAGAGAGAAAAAAAGCTCTTTTTATAACAGCAAAAGTCTCCTTTCTTATTAGGGCCCACAAGGCCATTCAAAATCTGGCCTTCACCCACAAATCTAGCCTCATATCCTTTGTTTCACAATTTATGTTCTAGTAAACATTACCTGCTACATGTCATATATATGCATTATCGTCTTTGCCCCTAGAATATATACTTCTCAACCTTCTTTACCTTGCCTTCTCCTACCCATCACTTAAGACTTTGAACAGATATCCCTTCTTCTAGGAAGATATACCTGAGGATGGTTAGGCTTCTCACCTCTGTGTACCCATAATCCCTGTGTTTACATCTAGGACTTCCTGTTTCACTACCTACGAGAATTCTTTCATTTTGAGTCTAGGAACTCCTAAAAGTCAGGGTCCATATGATTCATCTCTAAATTCTTAGAGCCTAGCCTAGAATTTAAAATAATTTATTATTATTACTTGAATTGTGAAGATTAAAGAAGAAATTCATCTTGTGAAATTGTCAAAATGTGAAAGATGCTATAATGAATTTATACATTATAATGAAGGAGTTCAGTACTCAGATTAAAATATTTAAATACCTCTAATTATTTCAAGTATTTTGGGTGTTGTCTTAGAATAATTTTTGATGTTTCAAACATCTTGGCTCTTTTTCTTTATAATTGAACACCACCCAACCAATTGTTGCTTTTAATGCCTAATACTTTTTATCTCAATTGTACTTAGATTATAAGATTTATACATTGACTCACTTGAATTAGCATTGCAATTTTTATTAATATTAATATAGTTTTCCATTTATTTTATGAAATAACAATGGCATAAAACTTCAAAGTACTCAAATAAGTGGACAAATGTTAGGAAAAATGTAAGGTGGTGCTCCTGAACCTGGCTAGCTGAAATGTTTATTCACCAACAGTTGAGACAAAGTGAAAATTTAGCAGACACAAAACAGTATGAGGTGTTGACGTGTAGTGATGCAGGAGGGTAAAATAGTTTGATGGTCAAATGCAAGGCAACATCAAGGATTAATTTGTTATGTACATGGACTGCAGTTTGCTCACCAGTACTTTGGTTGGCAATGTTTCCTTAGTACTCAGTCAGTTCCTAATAGGAGCTTGGCATTTTTGAACACTTTCAATATAATCATTCAGTGCTTCAAAGACAAAGAGCCAAGGCTCCTATGTGCTCTGTGTGCAAAGGCATATGCATGTGTGTTTGAGAAGGATGCCAGGTAGACTTTACTCATGGAGAAATCACCAATTCTAGTTGGTCTGGAGGGTGAATCCTTAAAGCCCATTTGCTTTACGAATGAAATGCGTTGAAGATATTAGCCTTAGATGTTGTGTTTTTGTATAGGCCCTATCATGGACAGATACCTGGTGGTGTTTACAGTTTTTATTTATTTTTAAAATAGGTGAAACTAACACTGGGATTGAGGTGCCTATGAGATATTTCACAGTCCTTTAGAAAATCTGTTTGTAACTAAGTATGCCATATCTATTGCTTTATATATAATAGACTTTTTGATATAGGCTTAAGCTCATTTGGTGTAGCAATTAACTTAATCTGTTGTAGGTAAAAGTTTATCCTAATAAAATTGACGTATGTAATGACAACCTGAATGTCATTTGAATGTATATTACCTTTCAGTACTCAGCTAAGGAATTTGAAATTTAGCTTCTCTCCTTTCTCACATTCTCTAGCCTTATGAATTTCATTGTTATAGTCCTTTTCTTATGTGGACTGGTGGGTGCGGCCATGTTAAAAAATCTCACCGAAGATGTAGGAAGATACAGACAAAAAAACTTTTTAGCAACTCGTCCCAATAAAGGACTCTGCTGGACTCAGAGAAGATGCACCAAGATACAGCCGCTGTAGCCCATTGTAGGGGTGGGAAGCTGAGCCAAAGAGTTCGTGATTTGACTGGTGAAGTGAGTCAGATGCAGAAGATTAAATATGTCAAATATCATATGGTTTACTGGGAAACCCAGAATATCGGCATTCTGTCAAACCAAATGGGTGTGATAGTGGGAGTCGGGGGGTTTGGGAGGGTGTGGGAAAACCAAAAATGGGGAGGGAAAGGGATTGTAATGTTGATGTGATACACACACACACACACACACACACACACACACACACGGAAAAAATAAGTCCGAGGGGCTGGTTCCGGCGCAACCTTGTGGACCATGAGTTTCAATTATGTATCACTGTGTGATGAACATTTAGTGGCTTAATGCAGCCATTTCACTATAAATTTGTATGCCAGGAATCTGGGAAGGATGGCTGAGTGGTTTGCTTTTCACTCATGTCCTCACTTTGGTGGGGCAGGGCTGGGTCTGGTGGGTCTGCTTTGTGGTCGAAGTCCTTCCTTACATATCCAAAGCTTTAGTATTTTTTGACCTCTGTCCTCATGTGGCATTTCATCCTTCGGTGCGGCTATCTCAGGTCATTTGTCCTTTTTTATATGACAGCTGGTAGCCCCAGTGGGAGCCCTTTAAGAAAGCCGAGCAGAAGGTGACTTAGCCTTGGAAATCCCAGAACATTACTTCTGCCACATTTTATTAGTTCAGTCAGTCAATAAGCCAGCTCAGATTCAGGTGAGGGCTGATAGATTTCACTTCTCGGTGAGGAGGAGGAGGAAGATAGGGGTAGCCAAGATAGCAAAGAATTTGCTTCCATCTTCAATCTGCCACAACACAGTGATGATTCCGGCGTCTATCCTAAGTAGATCCGTGGGGGGCGTTTTCAGAGGAGGTTGACATGATGGCCAGATATGAATTTTAAATAGATCCCTTTGGCTGCAAAATGGTGCATAAATTAGGAGGGGAATTGAGAGGAGTGGAAAAGAGAGCAGTTAGGAAAGTTTTCAAGAGTCCAATCTAGACTTGAGAATAGTGCAGTGGCAGCGTGAGGAATGGCTTTTAAAATTTTCTCAGGTAGTATCAACAGTATTGATATAATTTAGGGAATGAAAGAGTTCTTTTTATGTTATATGTATAGTGTGACTTTCTTTTATTCATTTAAAAATTTCCTCAGCACTGACTACATTCATGCTGTCTTCTAGGAACTGTGCTCTGTACAGCGGAATATACTATCAGGTATCTGCTTTCAGGAGTTGAGTCCAGTTGTAAAGTTTGGTCACGTCAAGCAATTATGTGAATAAAAGCGATGTCCACTATGTGTTGGCTCCTTATACTATGCCGGCCACTTCCTATACTCAGTAGAGCTTTGACCTTTGTAATGCTCTTGTTTAATACGAGGTTTCATAGCATGTGACCATCTGTAACTCTAAGGAGGGTAGTGGGAGGCTTGTTTATAGGAAGGAGACCAGCTCAGTGCTAAGTTCTCTTGGGTCTATGTGGTTTTGGTCTTCTCTACTTATCACTGCCCACAGAAAATCTGGGATTAAAGGTCCAAAAATGCTCACGGAATTTCCAAGTAACACTTCTTTTCATGGGGTGATCTGTGTGTTATGACCCTCTTCGAACCCTAAGTGTGGTTGCACAGAATCTGAAGTCCTTTCCAACATCACCTTCAGTTCTCTCCACTTTGGTCTGAGAGACCAGAGTCCTCAAAATGTTCTCTCTCATACCGGGCCAGGCTGTGGCTCACAGGGAAGGAAGAGATGACTCTTTCCCCCTCTTTATTCCAAGAACAGTCTTCAGTATTTCTCAGCTTGGAAAAAAAAAATAAGGAGGTTTCATTCCCGCGAGCTCTTAGTGGATTATGACCATTGTTCTAGCCTCCTGTCGATAATGGACCCTTTTTCGGGGGCCTGGACCCCAACTGGCTCAGCTGCTGAGACTTCTGGTAAACCCATCCTTCTAGCTGTTTACACACAGCAATGCTTTCTCCCTTCTCTCAGTGCGTTGAAACTTTGATATTTAGAAATTAAGTCTTAGTAATGTCGTTTGGTAACAGCCAGCCCAAGGTGGATTCAACCCAGTGACCTCAAGGGGAAAGAATGTTTTTAATGGCTTTTTTTTTCTTTCAGATTTTCAAAGAAGCTGGTACTGTACTTTTCATTTCACACATCACAAATTTACATCTTCAAAAGCTGGAAGCCGTCAACACCTCAGAAAAATAGAGTGTAAAATATGTGGCCATCTGCTCACCTGGAGCAGCAGTAATCACAGAGAAAATTGTAATCTCCTGGACCAGGCCAGCATTAGGCTTTAGTTCTAGGACCTGACCGGGGGCCATCTTCAATCTTCTTAGCTTTATGTAACATAAAAGCCCATTCAGCACATACCCCAAATTAGGCTGCTGGTGAAAGCAGAAACTTGTTTCAACAGAAAGTCAACAATGCAGCCATTGTGTTTCACTGGAGTGAGGCAGAGTCGGAGGAGCTTAGATCCCCACTGTGGTGTAACACCTTCAATGGGGCCTTCCTCTCTAGCTTGGGCCTGCTGGGCTAGGAGTCAGCATCCCACAGGTATTTCCTGAGGGCCTCTCTGGCAGCCCCTCTCAACGTGTGCATTCATGGCCAGGTCGTTTATCCTGCCTGCCACCTTGGGCTGATGAAAATGTTACTTTGACTTATGACTTGAGCACTTCCTCAGAAAGTTGGGGACCCCAAGTGAGTTCTATCACTAACTTTTCTTCATGGAAAGTTTTCATTGTTTATAGTCTGTGAATTTTGGATGGCAGCCAATGCTGAATCCAAGAGGAAGCCTTTCTCTGTGGGATTTTGCCTGCATCCACCACCATGATAAATATGTGATGTTATTATCAATCTGTTTGACTTTACAGAAATGCTTTCTTTGTCTGAGAGGACTTCTGTGTAGTTTGCAAATTCATACATTGTCCTATGCCGTTAATTGGCAATCATGTTTTTATTTAATTATTATTAGGTTAATGTAACATCTTTTTGAGTTCTAATACATCACAAAAGAAAAGAGCACAGACTTTTTCATAGAGTAGACCTGGCTTGCCACCAGTTCTTTTAATTCTCAAAAGATGAGCCAATTACACTAGGTCTTAGTAGTATAAAATCCACAAACTTATCTGTGGGATGAGGAGAATTATTTGACTTTGAAAATGGCTGCTGTTTTCTTGAATAATTGAGGAATGTGGCAAAAATCTTTCCTGACAATCTTTAAAAACAACAGAAACAGTCGTGATTAGTATGGTTGAGGCATTATGTTGTTGCAGTTTGAGGGGAGGCAACCAAGCCACCTACGTCCCTAAGTGCCAGCTGGGTGTGATGGTTGGTGGTAGGTAGGGTTTCTCAAGAGCAGTTCCGTGGTTAGGGCTCTGTCTTAGTTACTTTTTTGTCACTGTGACTAAATACCTGCCGTCCAAATTTGAGGAGGAAAATTTTCATTTTAGCTCACAGTTTCAGAAAGTTACAGTCAATCCATGGGCAGCTGGCAACAGTGGAAGGACATGGAAGAGGCACAGGTGAGGGCAGGTCCTCACAGCACTGTAAACAGGAAGCCAAGTCAAGTCCAGTGAAGTCAAGTCCCAGAAGGAAGGCAAGAAGCAGCATATATCCTTCCAGGTTCGATCCCAGTGATCCATCCTGCCGGGCCCAGCCTCAGTGTTCTGCCCCTTCCAGGTTTAAGCCCCCACCACAAGCTGGTAATCCAGTCCACATGCCTGCAATCCAGCCCTCTAGACCAGGCCCCCATCGCCCAACAGCACATGGTTCCATAGATAATCCACAGCATCCAGATGCATGAGGCATTTGGGGGACATTCCACATCCAAACTAGAACAGGCTTTACATTCTAGAGAAGCGATTTCACTTTAGGAATCTCAGAAAACTCATGGTTTCTCCACACTCCCATAATTTCATTTCTGCACTTTTATGCGTGTAATTTCAGGGAGCTCCTTAAACGTCTAAAGACCTCTCCTAAACAAGCACGAACACAGAATAAGAACACCTGTCTTGGGGGGTGGTTCTCATCTTCTACTGTCTCAGGGTGCGACAAGTGAGGATACTCATGCTAACAGAAATACCAGGCAGTAAGTATTTAGATAAGGCAAGAAGATGAAGAATTTATTGTAGAGTTTCCCTCTTTCCAGCAGCAAAATGGTTTTGTGTCTACTTCCGTTAGTCACTGACTTGGGAAACAGAATAATTTAGCCAAGTATTTCTTAAACAATAGGGTGGCGTAGGGGTGGAAATTTTTACCCTAGTACCAAGGAAGCTCAGTATTTTGTTTCTGTCTCCGAGCAAAGATTCTCTCTTTATTGACCCCAGGTTCAGGATTTCTCTCCCTTAAACAATATTAGACACACGTGGCAACTCGTGCTTTTTTGAAGTGCTTCCCGTGGTACTTAGTCCCTTTGAACAATGCGTTCTTTCTTTAGATAGTGCCTGCTTCCTTCCTCCAATTAATGGATGCTCACCATCTTAGCTGCAGAGATACAGAAGAGCCAAAAGAGTAGAGGAGGCCCCACCCCTAGTTCCCAGTGAAGTTAACTGTCAAGAAGTACACAGAAAGCTGGAATTTGTCCCTATACCCTTGAACTACACTGTAGCAGTTGTATTTTAGCCTGTGTTAGAGCTACACTCGGACAAGAGAGGACAGCAGTGGGCAAGGCTAACAATGTTTCAGGGTGAACTTCCTGTTAGGGTCCTGGATAGTCAGAGAGGCTGTGATTCACCATTTCTCCCAAATGACTGAGTCAAACAGTGGATACAGGAAGTGGATGAGCATTGGTGGAGGACCAGGGGTGGGGAGGAAAAGCAGTAAAAATGATTAAGGTGTGATATGTATATGTACCAATTACCCACAGTGAATACAATTATTCTATATCACAAACATATACTAATAAAATAATAAGTATGGGGGAAAGAGTATATGTTGGTGTTTTAATGCTGTATGTTTATATCAGACCATACCACCAATCACTTTGCCAAATCCCATGTGTACAATGGTGCCCTATTGGATCTATATCTGAAGACCCAAGGTGGCTTGAAGAATGGAATAGCCGAGTGCCAAATTTGGAGGGGGTCCATGGATTAAAATATTGATACTTGAGGATCTGCTAACTTGTGAAACCATGTCTGTGTATTCGTGTAGCTTAAGGGGCAAAAGGATATCTTTGTCCCACAACGTGAGCATTCTCTTCGCGTTTTCTGAACCATAATGGGGCAATGTTGCAATGGAATGTGAAGGCTTTTGGCAGAATTTGTACTGTGACATGCCCTGGAAGGGAAATTCTACCCAGTCGGGCTTTTTTATTCACGGCTAGGTGAGCGGGACATCTGGAAAGATGGTAAGTATCTTAGAACAGTTATTACCTCTCTGTCAAAAATTTGACAGTTGAGCTGTAGTCTAATATTTCTAACAATAAGAGCAAAATGTTACAAGCTAATGACTGGTCCTGGAGAGAAAGGAGTGTCCGTGGCACAGGGCACTCATCCCCGGGGCACTGCCTTGTACTTTTGTTCTTTATACTAGCCTTACACCTCACAAATCTGCCAGTCATTGTGAGTAAAATTTCTGTTTGTGTTGGGCAAACCATTTCCAGCATCTATCACATGAACTATCTGTCAACTTAGTAGGACAATGAAGACTGGATTTCACGGTGAAATAAAGTAGCAAAATGACTTTTTAGCTTAATTGATCATTTCTTTGCTCTAATGCTAGATACACCTATTAAAAAGCCAGTGTCACATTTCCCTCAGTTTGGAGAATTTCAGTTGAATCTTCTCATTTGAGTTGCCATCTGGTGTGCTACTAACAGTCTCAGAGAGTAAGAGGCCATCTGTTAATACTTTTTCCAGGAAGCTTTTTATAGAGTAGCGAAGTGGCAACTCTCAAAAACACATTGTAATGACTTACATGATCTTGGGTGCATGTACAAGTTAAGGCTAGTATTTTATGTCTACAGACAGTTTTTTTTCTATTGAAGAGGGACGGGGAAATCCAGAAATACGGCATACTTCATATTTCATGCACAAAATACTTATCTCTATTATGCAGATAGACAGTTACTGAATTTCTATTGATAGGCATTTACTGAATATTGTGTTTCAACTACTCTTCCAAGAGTCTTACATGCATTGTTTTATTTTATCCTTGCAATAATTCAGAAAACAGTTGCTAATATTATACAACTTACAGATGTAAAAGAATTGGTGCTCAGAGACGTTAATAACATGCTCATGACACAGAACTAGCAGTAGTTAGCACTTGAATGTATTTCTTACTTTTCTAACTCAAAAGGTCATGCTGCTCTTCACGAGCTAACCTGTCTCACTGCCCTGTGAAACACTGAGCTGTCTTCCTTTTGTAACTAGGTAGATACCAGCAATACGACTTTCTATTCCTAGAAATAAAGGTTTAAATTTGATCAAGGACAGTGGGTGGTTGGTCCTAAAAACAGTGTGGATCAGTATGGGGTTAGGATTCACGGAAGTTACAAATAGCCTCTATATGTCAGCGGTTTAGCAGAAAACACGTCCATTGCCCCTGTTGTATGAAGGACACATCTGCTTGTTCACTGTCACCGCTCATGTTGCCGGAACTGCATCCGTCCTCAGGCTGCCATGGCCGCGACAGCACCGCCTCCTCCTCATTCCCTTGCACATTTCATTGGCCAAAGCACGGACTTGGCCAACCCAAGTGGGAAGTATACAGTTACTTTGCTCACACTGGTTGGAAAATTTCAATCCTACCACACGTGTGCCCAGAAAGCAGAGAGCTAGAATATTTGGAACGAGTCCTGTTATAATTGCTGCAACTTAATAGCACTCAGTTGAAAGACTTCTTTCTGGCTCTGTGCTCATTGAGCATTTTCTAATTTGAAATGATAAATGATCCCAACTATACTTTTGCATTGATTGGGCTATAGTACATTTCCATTTTTTTATCTGATAACATTAACTTCTCCTTTCTATCCAGCACCTATCATGTCTCTCATTTGAATCTGTATCCTACGAGCAGAGAACACACTGCTGTGTACAAATCATCGAAGTATCATTTTTGTCCAAGTGGAGTTTTATCCAAGGTTAATTTTAAATCATATTACTGGATTTTACTTTTGTCAATATCACATTATTTCAATTTTGAGTGTGTTTTAAAAATTTTTGTTTGTGGGAGGTTTCCAGTATATTCAAAATAGCCTCTGTTCTTGCATTTGAGATAAGACAATGGTGGAAGTATTTCTGTTTTGAAATAAAGTTTAGAGAAGGCTTGAAGAAGGATTTGGACCGGGCTATTGCTTAGGTGTTTCTTTGGGTCGGTGGCCACTTCATTAGACCCTATGGGAGAAGCGTACATCTGGGCCCAGAGGTGAGCTTGTCTTCATAGGCAGTATGACTTTTGCAACATAATAAAATAAACAATATTGTTTAAAAAGCCTATTTTACTTTTGTTTTTCTCTTAAATTTATTATTTTTATGTTTACATATATAGTTTAAGTCTATTTGTGGTGCTTTAATAGACTACTATGTACTGCATAACCTACAAAAAGCAGAAACTTACTTTCTTGCAATTCTAGAAGTTAAGAAGTACAAGATCAAGGTGCTGACATCCAGAGGGGAGGAACACTGTATCCTCAAGTAACAGAAGGAAAAACAAACATAAAAGAGTGAAACTTTCCTTTTTGTACTGTCATTAATCTATTCACGAAAGCAGAGCTCTCATCGTCCGAACACTTCGTATTACGCCCCATGTCCCACCAACACTGCTGGTGAATTGGGGATTGAATTTCCATCACATGAACTTGAGAAACACATTCGAACTATAACACGTATTCACTGGAAAATACAGCAGAGGTTTCAGTCCAAGGACAGCTGACTTCAAGGCACAAACGTCATGACAGAGGGACGTGGGGAGGAAGGTTGCCCACTCTGGGGCCTCTGGGAAGCAGAAAGTAAGGAAAGACTCTGAGAGAGAGGAAGGGTTGGGAGACAGCAGCATACAGTGCTCAAATGTATGCCCACAGCAACTCGTTCCCTCCCACCGGGCCCCATCTCCTAATGTTCCTATGAACCCAATGGGTTAATCCACTGATGAGATCAGTGTCTTTATGAGCCAGTGAAATCTCCAGGCTTCGCCTCCGAGCATGGCTACCCTGGAGATCAAGCACCGAGGACACGAGTATTTGGAGGATACATTAGATTTCAACCAAAACAGCCACCAGTGAGCCCATTAAAATAATTATTTTAACATTTTGGAAAACAATTTAATGCGTTTTTGCATGCTCTGCCCATTGTACTCGTCATTCCCCCAAATTAGTGGCCAATTATGTACTATAATGGTAACCTGTGATATTTCTTCAGGGTATTTATTGAAGTCTGTAATTACATATTTGTGTATTTAACGCTTAATACATCTGGAGCACACCAGACTGTAAATGCCGTGATGAGAGGTTGGTGTTCTTTTCACAATTCTATCCCCAGAGCCTATCAGAGCACTTGGCATAATGTGTACCTGATAAATATATTTACCGAATAAATGAATGAAATACACACATGCATGGTTTCAATGATGTAATTAAATTTTCTTGTGTTAAAATATTGTGGTATTTCAATTCCAAGTTGTTTTGCTCTTAGAGGATTTCTAGTATGTTCATAATAGACTTTTTTGTTACATTTGAAATAAGCCAAATGATGAAAGCATGCGTGTAGTTTAAATATATATTTTTGAAAAATCAAAGTTACACTTTATTACTATTTCTAACATGATTTTGTCATATCATATTACATTCTATTTTACCATATTTCATTAATATTTTTATTGTTAGTTGTGGCATAGTTTTTTGGCCCAGTCACATCTTTTAATAGATTAGAATTTATTAACCTTTTCTTTAATATTAGCTACTTATGCTATCTTCAATATTTTGCTCAGATATACACTGGAGTATATTATGCAAACTTGCTTGGGAACAGTTCTGAAATATCCTTAGGGAAGTTGTTCAGTTGCACTTCAGGAGAGTTATGTTAATTTGCACCATTATCCACAATACGTTCTTATTTTTATATCCTTACCAACGTCATGTGTTATAATTTTATTCTTATTTTTTGCAAATCTATAGCATTAAAATATGATTTTACACTCTTGTTTGGGTCTTTTGAGATCTTTTCTCCTGCTTATGTAAGAGCTCTTTACACATTAAAGTAGTGGTCCTTGTCTGTCATGTATACTACACATATTTTTTCAATCTTGTCATTTCCGTTTTATTATTATCATTTGTTGAAGTAAATAAAAAATTTTTTTATGTGGTTAAAGTAGTGGTTTTACACTTTCTACCTTATTCATACTTTCTGAATTGTGCTGACTACTCTGATTTGGTCATTAGGTATTATACATGTGCATTGAATTATTACACTATTACACTATTATTACACAATTATACAATTATAATTAGAGTTTTAAAAAATAGTCTTTAATAAAGAATTATTATTCTTGGAGACAAAATACTCACCTATATGAAGTCTAGCTTATTTTGTCCCAAAGATTAAACATTTCGTACCTACCTACTGATTGCAGGGGTTACACATAATGACATATGATGCAAGCTAATGGCTCATTTGATTTCTTCCCGTATTTAACCAATTTTACTAGCCTCATCCAAACCTTTTCATAGCTTAGATTTTGAATCCCTGTTACTGAAATGAAACTTTATCCTCAGTACTCTATTGGTTTTTAAGATTGTATGTTCTAACTTGCTATTGCTGTCAGATAAAATACTATAAACCCTGTACATTTATTTTGCAATCATCTAATTGAATTCTCTTAATAGTTTTCAAACTGGAATTAGAGCATGAAAATATCTACAGATATAACAATTTAGTCCTCCAATTTGCTAATATCACTTAATTTCTTTTTCTCATTTTTCCATACATGCATCTATGGATAAATTGTACAAAGTTAATATTGTATAGAGCACAAAATTTATAACACATATGTAATAAAATATATATTAGGTATAGTATAATTTATAATGTGATGATTTAATATTATGAGAATTTCCCTATGGGTATTTTATTTAAGAAAATCTTGATTTTAGCATTGGCATAACGTTCTATCACATAACGTATTTTTTACTTTTTTGGTTTCATTAAATTTATTTTTATTCACCTCTTGATTTTACAATGACTTCAGATTTTCAAAACTTCACAAAGTAGTTCAAACAATTCTCACATTACCCTTATTCTAGCTCCCTCAAACCTTAATATCTTTTATAACCACGGTATAAATAGCAAAGCCAGGAAACTAAAATTGATGAGATACTACTAATAAACCTACAGAGCTTTTACAGATTTTATCAATTATCCAATAATATCATTTCTGTGATCCGGGATCCAGTCCAAACCTTCACAGTGCATTCTATCGTCTTGTTTCCTTCAGCACCTACAAGTTAAGATAGTTCCTTAGTATTTCTTTTTAGTGATTCTCGAATTTTGAAGAGAACTGGTTATTTACTTTGCACAGTGTTTCTCAGTTTGCATCTGAGGTTTCTTTCTCATGAAATTCTGAGCTTGCTTTTTTGGAAATACCTTCAGAGAAGAGATGCTCTTGCCTTCACAGACCATCCCACCAGTATGTGTGTGATGTCACTGCATCCCAGAAGCACTGCTGAGAGATTTTGAGCACTGTTTGCTTTCTCCACCGGAAGGTGGTATTTATAATTATTATAAGAATCTCTTGAGGATATATTTTGAGGCTATGCAAATTCCCTGTTTCTCACCATGCATTTATTCACTAATTTTAGAATCTACTGTTGGTTTTTCTTGAGACAATTACTATTACCATGTTTAACAAATGGTGATTATTGTTTGTCCATATTGCCCTTTATATTAATTGAAGGTTTTTCTCTATCTCTCATTCATTTATTCCATAAAAACACTATAAAAACATGCAAGGCACCAAGGAACCTAAATAAATAGCCCAGGAGGCCTTTATCAGAGGCCAACTTAACAACTCATCCAATCTTAGACTTCTGGCCTCTGAAATGGAACTATGCAAGCCTATTTTCTTTGTAGAATCTTTATCCAGCCAGGCCTGGTGGTGCAGGCCTGCAGTTCCATCACTCTGGGAGGCTGAGGCAGGAGATAAGGAGTTTAAGCCCAGCCTGAGCTACCCAGCAACTTATTGCTGAGACCTTATATAAATAAGTGAGACCTTATTTGAAAATAAAAATAAAAAATGGGCTGGGGATGTAAGCTCAGTGCGAAGGCCCTGAACTCTATCTCCAGTACCACAAAAACCCAAACCAAAACAAAACAAACTGTCATCTCTTGGCATTTGATTTCAGTATCGTAGAACAGATTAATATAGTATCGTATTTCAGATGTTGGCGTTAATTATGTTTTCCTCATATATCAATCTATAAATTACAAGTAATCATATAATTCAAAAGTGTTTATATGCTAATTTATGCAGCAGGATGTGTGTGTGATGCAGATAGGTAAGGTTAGAAACCTTGGCATCTGGCAATTAGCTGACATCTGTTGGGTAGTTCTAACATTTTTATTAATTGACTTCTGTTCAAAATTGGTTTATATATAACTACATAAATATCACTTTGATTTTATTTAAGTAAGCAATAATACATTTGTGATGCAATTAATCAGTTCTCATCACATTAAAGAGACGCTGTTTTCTCCATACGCCACGGGAAGTCAGCCTCATTGTCTAGTCCTGATGCCATCCCCACAGGGCCATTTGAAACCATAGGATGAGCTGAATTTCAATGGGCATGTACATCTGCCAGATCAAGGGAGAAACGTGAAGAAGGCCAAGAGGATCAAAGAGCAGGGACTGGCAAGCCTTGCAAGGAGCATGTGTGACAGACGGGTGCGGGGAAGGGTGGCCAGTAGAGCAAGGCCAGCCTGGAGGGAGGCCACCCTGGAAGAGTTTGCGGAAACTGTTTCAATGCCCAGAATCTTATTTGCTTTTCATTTGGTTTGCAATCACAGCCCTATGACTCCTGGAGGCTTCTCAGGCCAGGAGGGCTGTTCAGTCCAACCTCAGTCAGAGCCTTCGATACAGAGAGGGTGAGTTGAGATCAGAAACTGGGTCGTCTTTTTTTTTTTTTTAAACATTTTCCTTCTGTCATTTCAGTAAATGAACACGAGGTCCTCAGTTTATACTTGGTGAAGAAATATGTCTTGATTTCCTCTCTAGTACCTCACATAAAGCTTTACACCCAGTGATAACTGGATGCAATTTTCTTTAGGATCTATTGTGTGCTTGATGCTTACCTGAGTTAGTTCACTCTAATTCTCACAGAAAGCAGATGAAACCCACACCTGAAATTGCTGTGAGGATTAAGTAAAATAATCTGTGTAAACCCACATAGCATAGTGAGTAGCTATTATGAGATTGATTTTATAAATGAAGAAATGAAAGCCCAGAAAGATGAGACAATTTGCCCAAAGTCACATAATCAGGAAGTAGTAGAACTGTGATTCTAGCCTGACCTTCCCAGGTGCACAGCCCACACTGTCCCCACTGTCCTATGCTGGAGGGAGGTGTGTTAATTTGTGTGGAATAGAGATACTCTTTAAAGGCTTTGCACCCCAGGATCACATTAAGCTGGTTATTTGGCTGCACTGTTTTGATAATTAATTTGGCACTTGCTTAAATCCCATCAAAATGATTACATTCAGGTTTCAGAGTTTCCTGAGAAAAGATTGGAGCAAGCAGATCAGAGGAAAGGAGATGAAGAAAGGAGGCTGAGGTCTTCATTGCATTGTCCTTGACTGCTTTGCATATCAGGCATTCCAAATTCTTCCCTCGGCGTGGTTTGGTGTGTCAATCTCGGCAGTTTTCCGCTGCTTGGAAAATGCACAAACGCTTTCATTCATCATGAAAGAATTTTCTCATTCCTACCTACAGTAATTGCCAAGAATGAGATCTGTTACAGCCATTTCAAAGAATGATTGCTTTTCTTTGCCTAATGCCACGTACTAGAATTCAGCACCAAATTGAGATGCTGTACAGGCAGCAGGGTACTATGCCGTTTAGAGGGCATACTTGACCTTGCATTTATATCATGAGGGTTGCTTTAATCAACTTTTTCTAGGGCAAGTCCAGGCAACTTTAGCCACATAAAGGGCCACGTAATTTCAGATAAGGGCATACACCTTTCTAATTTCTCATATGCAAAACCCAAGGCCTAGGTAGAGGAGATTTGCCCCATGTCACAGGCAAGTTTGTGGCAAGACTGGGCTGTGAATCTAGTCTTTTGACATCTGTGTGGAAACTGAACTTCACCTAACCTCAATGGGGAATGTTGAAGGGTTTGACGAAACATACGTGATAGGGAAGCTGTCAAAGGAGACTGTAGAAGGTACCAATAAAGAATTATAAATAAAAAATTTCAGAGAATACCTGGTAGAAAAAGAAGACCTCAGAGTAACTATTGTCTAGGTAACTACTGATGTATACTGAATGTCTGTTGCTTCTTAAAAGTAGAATGATGCAGTACTATAACTCCAAAAAGGAGAGCTGAAAAATTCACTCTAGCTTCTTTATGGACACTTCCTACCTACCTACACACATTCAGAGGATGAACTCTGTTCACCAGTTCAATCAGATAATTCTAAAATTACAAATTGCCATGCTCTTTTGGGTCTTGCCATCTTCTAAAAACGTATTTCCCCCCTACACTAACAAGCTGGCTCATTACACTGCAGACAGCCTTTCATTTCTTCTTTGTTGGTTATTAAAGATCCAAAAGATTTTTTAGATAATGAGGAACTAGTCATATTAAATAAACAAAACTAAACAGGTCTGTATCAGTCGTTTTCCAATCACTGAGAGAAAATGCCCAATCCCGGCAACTTCAAGGAGAGGTTTATTTTGGCTCATGGTTTCTGTGGGTCCACCCCATACTATGTGGGCTTCAAGGCAGACGCAATATGGCGAATGGTGAAGTGGTGTGGGAAAAGAAAGCTGGGACCCACAATGAGGCCAGGAAGCAGAGAAGAGAGGAGCTGGGGACAAGAATATTCCCTTTTAGGTCATACCCTCAGTGGCCCATTCCACTAACAAGGACAACCTCTGCACAGCACTGTCAGCTATGAATATGAACTCATCAATGGCTGAATCTGCTGGTGAATACAGTGCCCTTATGACCCAATCACTTTCAGACATGAGACTTTTGAAGGAACATTTGAGATCTAAACCATAACAACATCTTTTCCCAATTCCTTAACCTTGAGTGTTTCTTCAGTTGCGTCTTCTGTGAATTGGCAATATTGCCATTGTTTTATTTGAGTTCATTCTTTGCTGGACACTCGGCAGTTGCCCCACTAGAATTCATGGATGCTGTGACAAATAAACACCCATAGATGTTGTGGTAGACTGAAATATAGCTCCCAAAATATTCTGATCTAATCCTTGGAAACTGAAAATGCTACCTTATTTGAAAATGACCCTTTATTTTAACCTAAATATCTTGAGATAGGAAGATTATCCTAGATTGTGAGTGGGCCAGAAATGGAATCATATGTAACCTTATAAGAAGCCAGAAGAAGATTATACACACAAGCATGCACATGCAAGTGTGCACATATGTGCATGTGTGCTCAGGTGCACATGCACACACACACACAGAGGAAAAGGAGATGTGCATGTATAAATAAGCAAAAGGATTTGACGATGCTTGTTTTAAAGACTGGAATGATTAAGTCAGAGGCCAGAAAGTGTCAGCAGTTGTCAGAGGCTGAAAGACAAAAATGGATTCTCCAATAGGATTTCCTGATGGAGTGTGGTCCTACTACACCTTGATTTTAGATGAACAACATTGATTTTTGTCTCTTGGCTTTCAGAAATGTGAGAAAATAAATTTCCTTTGTTTAAGCCACCAAGTCTGTGGTAATTTACAGCAGCCACAGGAAACTGATGCAGTTCATTACTCACCTAGTAAACAGCAAAGCGGAAGGACTCAGGGTCAATCTGGAGTGAGTTAGACGAAGATGATGGTGAGCAGGCTAATGTTTATATTGTGACTGGAGGTGGAGCTGGGCTGAGAATTCGTGTGTGTGTAGTGGTTCCGGGAGGGGTTGGTGGTCATCCATGGTTTGAAACTTCTACTGAACCAAGGAATACAAAAGTACATATTGATATCGAACAAAAAGGAAAAAAAATGGGCTTTACACTCAGCCATTTAAAAAAATGGAGTTAGACATGTTACTGCAATGATCTAACTCACAGTTGTCATGAGAATTCATTGTCTTAAAACAAGTAAATTGTTTACTTAGTACAAATCAAGTGTGTAATAAATATTAGCTATTGGTACATTATTTTACCATATTTCTTTTTAAGTTCTCCAGGCCAGTATTGGATTGCGCACGTTTAGTTCTGAGCTCTCTTCTCACTTTATGTTTTCTCCCATGGTGGTTTCCTCTATCCATTTAGATGACACATGCATTACCTGTGCAGTAGACCTCTCCGCAAGCTCCCCAAGTTCCAGACTATCTCCAACTTCCCACTCACCAACTTTACAGAGATATTTTTTGTGGCATAGCAGGCTATATATGTCTGATGAGTGGAATCTCTAATCTTCCGCTAAAAATACTGCTCCTTTTCTGGTCACCCCCATCTTGTAGTATTATGCTATCATCCTACCTGTTATCTAAGCCAGGACCCTGGAAATTACCCTAAGTTCCCCTCTACCCCAACCATCATCGACCTCAGTGGATTTAAGCTCCCCTTAAGAGGATTTAAGCTCCTTCTACTGGTTAGTTTTTTTCAGTCTCTTAAAATGTCCCCCTCACTTTAGACCCCTCTAATGGAAATCCCACCAAAAATCCACAAGAACAACATATGCTTTCTGAATCTCTGTATTGGTGGCCTTCCTCTTCGGTTATGTGGTATAGGCATGGACTTTCTCAGTGAAGCACCTATTGCACAGAGATAACACCAAGAATCAACAAATGAGATTATACCAAATGAGAAAAGCTTCCGCATAGCAAAGGCAACAATCAATGGAGTGAAGAAAGAACAGAGAGAATGGGAAAAATTTGGCCAGCTACTCCTAGGACAGAGGGCTAAAATCTAGAATATACAGAGAAGAGAAAAAATTAGACCCCCCCCCAAGTGGAAGACTTAATCAAAATATAGACACCTGAACTGAACAGGCATTTATCAGAAGAAGTACAAAGGAAAAAAGTTCAGCATTTTTAGCCGTTACAGAAGTACAAATCAAAATAACACTGAGGTTCCATCTTGCTCCAGTAAAAAAGGCTATCATCAAAAATGGCAAATGCTGTATCTTGTCAAATATGCTTTCATACAGTGAGTTGCACCCAGAACAGCCCAACTCTGGTAGCCAGACCCTTAGTGGAAAACATTGCTTATTTTTCTATTTATTTTTGAAGTTATTGGGAAATTTTTAATTGCACCAAAGGGCTTGTATGCAGAGCAGTATAGTCTCTGTGTATTTGTTAAAACTTTCTGTCACTTGAGACCTGATAATGCATAATAAATACAGTTAACACACAAAAAAGAATGGCAAATGTCAGTGAGGGTGTGAGGAAAAAGAACCCTTCTAAACTATTGGTGGGACTGTAAACTAGGAAAACCAGTGGAAATCAGTATACAGATTTAAAAAACCCTGAAAATAGAAATTCCATTTTACCCAGCTATACCTTTTTTTGGTTGTCTTCCCAAAGAGTGAAAGACATTATATTATAGTAATACATGCTTCCCAATATTTATAGCAGCAGCATTCATAATAGCTGAATCTTGGAAGCAGGTGTTATGTCCATCAACAGATGAATGGATAAAGAAGACGAGGTATATACACACAATGGATTTCTGATCTGCCAAAAAGGAAGATAAATTTGAGTCAGTTATAGCAGGCTTCCCCAACCCCACTTGTGCCCTGGGAATGACTGGGCTGGAACAGATGAGCTGTGAGCATGAGGGGAGTGGTGAGCAAAGCTCTGCCTCCTGTCAACACAGTTCAGTGAGGTTCTAATGCTGCTGTTGACCTGACGGGAGGTGGGGCTTGGCCTTGGCTCCCCTCTTGCTGCTGCTAGTTACTTCAGAGCTATCCTCCAACAATCTGCTGCAGGACAAATGCCCCCGTGGCCTTGGCAGAACGGTGTAACTAAACTGGCGGTCCACGGTGTCAACAAGGTTGGGGACCACTGATTTATAGGAAAATGTTTACACCTTGACACCATTATGCTCAGAGAAATAAATAAGACACAGGTTAAATATGGCATGGTTTCTCTAATATGAGAAACCCAAAATAAAAATAAGTAAAATAGCAAAATAAAAGATAGATGATAGGCATCAGGGAGACAGACAGTGGAAGTAAAATGATGCAGTATGTGTAGCACCAATTTTCCAAGTTGAATGTAATCATTATGTATCACAGACTCATACTGATAAGTATAATAATTATGGAAAAATAACTTGTTCCTAACCAAAAAAAAAAAAAAAAAAAAAAGAAAGAAAAAGAAAATTTCACTTTTGCTCAAAGTCACAAACCTGTAAGTGGCAGACTTGGGACTCAAACTCAGGTCTGTTACATTCTAAAACACTGCCTTGTGAACTATCTTTGGAAGGATGATTCTACTTCATTTTTGATATTTTTTACATATAATTCAGAGACTCTTCAATTCACCTTTTCAAACTAGACAATTAATTGGTTGTCAATATATCCACAGAATTCTACACCCATCACCCTAACCAACCAATTCTAGAAGTTTTAATGATTCTGAAAACATAAAAATCCTATGCTATGAGTGATCAGTTTCCAATTTCCCCATTCTTTGACCAACCTTAAGATTCCAGTAATTTTTCTTCTTTTTAGATTTAGTTATTGTGGAGTTATACAATGGATTGCCTTTTGTCATTGGCTTTGGTCACTTAAAATAATGCCTTCAAGTTTCATGAATGTTGTAGTCCATGCCAGTATTTCACTTTTTCCTATGATTAAACAATATTCCATTGTAACAATATGCCGCAGTTTATTTCTCTATCCTGCAGTTGATAGGCATTGGGGTTGTTTCTACATTCTGGTCATTAAGAATAATGCTGCTTTGAAAAGTCATGAACAACTTTTTGTGAAGATATAGTTTTCATGCCTCTCGAGTGTATATCCAGGAGTGGAATTCCAAGGTCATATGGCGTCTCTGTGTGTAGCTTTCTTGGAAATTGCCAGACTATTTTCAAAGCTTCTCTACCATTTTACATTCCCACAAATGAAGTATAAGAGATCCAGTTTTTCACAACTTCATCAATCTCTGTGAATATCTGTCATTTTTACTATTACTATGCTAGTGAGCATGAAGTGTATCTCACCCCAATATTTGTTTGGGTTTCTCTAATGGCTAATGATACTTAATATATGTGTACATATTACACTCATTGGCCATTTGAGGATCTTTGGGGAAATGTCTTTCATGCTCTTTGCTTATTTTTAAACTGGGCTGTCTTTTTATTATTGCATAATAAGGATTCTTTATGTATTCTATATAAATTTCCCTTACAGATGTATGGCATATAAACACCTTGGACTCCCCAGCATCCCTGCCTTGGGGGAGCAGCCAGGAGTGATGCTCTGTGATGTCTACTCTCCCATCCCCCACCCCGGCAGTCCCTACTGGCTGGGAGAAGTATCTAGGCGGACAAGCAAAGCTTAAGGGTGTGGCTGCTAACTGTCTCGGCAAAGAATTGTTTATAGAGTACCTAGAAGCCATAGAAAAGACCACTGGGAAGTTTAAACATGGCTACAATTATTAGAAAATCAATGGAATCTAGAAAAGTTAAGGAGCAGCCAACACCAAGCGCAACACTATTAATGCTAAGTACAGAAAGAAAGAGGAGAAAGAAAGTCAGCCAAGCCCTACCCAGAAGTGAGAGCAAGGTGGGCCAACCTCACCCAAGTCCTTCATCTTCTTCCGCCCACCCTGACCCCTTGATTCTCCCTCCTCCAGATCCTCTGCTATTTCCTTGCCAGGCGAAAACCCACTCATCATCCTATGCTCCCTGTCTTGAAGGACCTACATTCTGTCCCCATTCCTTCCTCCAACCCAATGTTTATTTGGGATCATACTGTTCCCCCTCTAGGTGAAGAAAATACAGAGAAGAATAAAAAGACTGCTTTGTGAAAATTCGAGAAAAAAAAATCCTCTGGTACTGGTATCATGATTTCAATACAGGTGAAGGGAAGGAAAAGGGCCAAGAAATGTCAACCATTAGTAAAGACTAGGTAAAGGCCTAAGCCAAAAATCTCTCTGCAGTAGGGGTGCTTTAACGTGCCACACCATCATGAAACAGATGCAATGGAAATTTAAATAAAATCAGCAAATTTTTTCAGGATTCAGAAAATGTGTGCAAATCTCTTCAAGTCCTTTCACTGCAGTGAAAGAAAGAAAGAAGCGAAGAGGCGGGCATGTGAGGAGGAGCAGGGTGAGATCCTGGAGAGTGGGGGGCCGCCTGGCGAGTCCACAGTTGCCCAGACTTTGGGGAATAGGACTAGGTCAGGAACAAGCACTGAAGGAAATGTTCTATTCTTCACTTTTTAATTCATAGGCAAGGAGGAAAAAAGGGGTAGGTGTTTCTGTATGAGTGTAGTGAGGCCACATCAGAACACGAATGGAGGGAGGCATGTTGTAGGTTTAAGGACAGAGTCATTCTCTAAGAAAGAGTGGACAACGAACCCACCTCCAGGCCACCCCCTTCATAGTGGTGTTTGCTTTCTTCCGTACTATATAGTAAGAAACTAAATATGCTCAACAAGGATCTGAAGCCTGTCTTACTAGAAGTACTGACAGCAATCCCAAGGAATGAGATACCCGTGCTTAGATGCTACAGTCACAGTCCAGAATAAGCTTCTTTTTTTGCTAGAAAGTTTGAGATGGAATAGTAGTCTCTCACCTAGTGGTTTTATGTGACAATACTGAAGTTGCAGATTAGTTCATAAAAGTTATAAACAAACAACAACTGCAGTAAGCAGCAGCAAGGCCAAAACCCCAAAGGGTTAGGGAGAACTCACCTTCAGGAATAACTATATGGTACTATTTTAACTGCCAGTTTTCAATAAAAAGAACATAAAAAACAGAAGAATGTCTTTTACACAGAATAGAATCAATCAAGAAAAACAGTTCCCAGTGAAGTCTAGAAGGTGGTATTGATCTGAAACAGAATTTTAACGCCATAATAAGAAGACAAATTAGGTTTTGAAAAAAGTATACAAAATCTAGTAAGTATATGAAAAGATGCTCAGTGTAATTACCCATCACATAAATGAAGATCAAAATCACAAGTATATACCATTTCACATCCACTACGATGGAACTAATTTAAAAAAAAATAGGAACATAAATTGACTTATTCTATCTGGGATGCTGTAACAAAATACTTGAGACTAAGGAACTTATAAACAATAGAAATGTATTATTCACAGTTCCAGATGCTGAAAGATAAAGGTGCTGACAGGTTCAGGTTCAGTGGTGACAGTTGCATTCTGATTCACAGTCCCTTCCTGCTGTGTGTTCAAGTGTCCCAAGGTGCTAGCTGAATTCTCTTCTAATCCAACTCATGAGAGTGGGGCTCCTAAAGAGCTCCTCACCCACAAAAGCCCTCACCTTCCAATGTAATGCCATCCCAATAGTGACTAGGTGTCAACACAAGAATTTTGAAACATTCCGAGCATGGTACGAATTTTGGCAAGGGTACAAAGATGTTGGAACCCTCGTCTATGGCTGTTGCGAATGTAAATTGGTATAGTCATTGTGAAGATCAGTTTGACAGTTCTTTGAAACGTCACGCAAAGAGTGACCTAGGACATATGACGTAGTACACCCTGTTTTAGAAAGCTACCCAAGAGAATTGAAAACATGTCTGCAAAAGGATATGTATCTACATATTTACATCACTGACTGTTCGAAATGTTGTATGTATAAACAAGGGAATATTGTTTATGTGTAACAAACAAAGATGTAATGTTTATAATGAAATATGCTAAGGTATAGACAACCCTTGCAAACATTGTCACCTCTAAGAAGCCAATGAAAAGGGACTGCATTACGTATGACTCCATTCATATTATATTTGACATCTAGAAAATGGAACTACAGGGGCAGAAAGTAGTTTCGTGGTTGCTTAGAACTAAAAGACAGCAGAAGGGTGACAGCTACAAGATTCAGTTTTTTTTGAGACAATCCAAGTATTCTAAAGTAGATAGTATATATTTGTAAATGTACTACAATCATTGAATTGTTCGCTGTAATTGGATGAATTATATGGTATATTACGCTGTGTGAGTTACATCTCAATAAAGCTGTCATAAAATCAAAAGAGAAAAGGCTTAGGGGGAGTAAATCCTGTTGATTTAGTCTTGTGCCTTGGCTAGTGTCTGGCAGAGCATCTAGATTGATAGTCCCACTGGACTGTGTCCAAAAGGGAAGGATGATATTTGCAATAGGCAAAATGACATGCTGTTATCAAAAGGAGGTGAGACTCTAAAACCCTTCTGGTGAGTTATAATTTTAGTTGTAATAAACCCCTGATATATTACCACGTACGACCATGGCCTAGGTGATCTCCAATTTCATCTTTACTCCTCGTACTTTTCCTTGTTGTTCCATAGACGATATGAGCTCATTTTTTTTTGTGCCTGAGCATTTTTGTCTGCTGTACTTTCTGCCCAGAACGCGTTTCCCCAGGCTTCCCACGCTTCTTCCTTCTCATCACTTAATCCTCTCATCCAGAGTTTTCTTTTGAGAGGTGATTTCTTCGACCACCCTCACCCCAGTTAACAACCGCTTTGTCACTTTGTGTTCATCATCATAACCATTATTTGACTATTCCTGTTTTCTCCCTCCCCACACAGTGTATATCACTTGAGATCAGTGACCATGCTTATTCTGATCATCAAGATAACCACATCTAGAGAAGGGTGTAGCTCAAAGTATAACCTTAGGAAGTGTTTTTCTAATGAATAGTATTTTGAGAAAATCTAATTTACTGTGAATGACCGCCTTTCTACATCATATAGTGTCACATTACTTTAAATCCGAATCAATAGAAAGGAAGCTGGGCAGCAAACAGAACACTGAAGTGAGACAACATTATGCAGTTCGGCCAGAATCATGCCATGCAGTAGCACAGCCAGGAGGCGTGGGATTCTGTGAAGAGTGAAAGCCAATGCCACGAGTGGGACGCAGTTAGCCCTTCTCTGGGAGGGAGACTATTGACCCACATGTTCCTGTCATCTTCATTTTCATAATTTCAGATGCGATCCTGTTTTTGTTTCTGTAATAAAGATGCATCCCATAGGGAGTTAACTGAGGTCCTGGTGGCCATTTCTTTGCTCTCGAAAGTCTCTCTTCACATCACTGTGCATGGTTGAACTCTGTTTCCTGTCCTTCATAAATCTTCTCAGTTTGTGCCTGTCTATCTCACGCTGCCCGGTGTTAGCATAATCAAAAGAACTTGGTTGCCATCCCTTTCGCAGAGACATCTGTTTTCTGTAAGCTTCCACCACAATAGAGTTGTAGTGTCCATGGTAATCTTTGAAACACTTACTGGGCACAGCTCAGAGGCTCCAGCCAACTTGACAAAGGCAGCAGAAGAAGGTGTGTGACAGATGACAGATTGCTGCTGCTGAGTTGGCCCTGAGCCCTGGGCCAGCCCTTGGTGCTGAATCAATGAATGTCATATGTTCTACTTGCATCAAGGGAGTTGCAACACATAAGCAAACTCATTCATGGGCGGTCCAGAGCCGACTGCCTCCCTGCATCGCACTACCTCTCTATCAGCTGCCTGCTCATGCATGAGGAGAGGTGCTGGCTTCACTCAAACCTGGCAGCTCCTTGAAAAGGTGTGAATGTACTGGGCCTTTTTATTCTGGGAGGGGCATCAATTCATCACCCACTAGACTAAGTGTTGGTCCTGGCGTTCACCAACCACTCAAATGGGAATTGTCTTTGGATGCAACCAGTGAGGACAGCCTTGAGCCAGGAAGTCCTAGAATCAGAATAGGCTCCCCACTGGTCCAGCCACAATGCCTTGGCATGCAGCCCCGTGAAACTATAGGCCCATGGATGAAATCGGGGGGATGCAGGTTACAATCTTATTGGGGAATAGAAACCAAGAAAGTGGAGATAACTCTTAGGCCAGGGTTGCAAGGCCCTAAATGGAGTCATTCCATCTCAGGTTGCTTCCTCTCTTCACCGGAAATGGTTTAATTGGTATATTATTGGCACAAAGTGTACACACTGTCCTTTTCTGTTTTCAAAGCTTGAAAGGAGCTAGGGTTCTACGGGCAAGGCCACTTGTTTCCCCTGCTTTTCCTTACCAAATATTTGGTAGGCTTCGTACCACACTAGGAAAACTTTGTGCTTAAGAGGGCCTTACTTGAAAAAGGAGATTGTGGAATCAGGAGTTGTGCCCACAGGGAGTCCGTGTCCCTCTTATAGACCTAACAGTGGTTGTCTGGGAGGCTGTAATTACCTTCCTCAGTGGCTACAAGTCTATGTCCACAGCCTTCACAGGCTGAGTTTCCCTTCCTGGGTGCACCTAGATGCTTTATGGACATCTAGAAGACAATTGTCTGTTCTTTGTAGAAAGTGTAGCTGGAACTCAGAATCATGAGCTAGATATTTCACATAAACATGTATAAGGCTCCTCACTGGGTAAGGAGAAAGTCTGAGTAGGAAGAAACAGAGATGAGTGGGCTGGCTCTCCTCGTGTCATCAAATTTAAGTGAAGGTTTCCAAAGAGTCTGAGTATTTTAAAATTGAACTTAGACTTATAGCTATCTTTGTCCAAGTAAAAAAACCAGGAAGTTCATTAGCTTGGTGAACAAATTTTAAAAATTCAATGATTCAATGTATATTTATTTAAAATATTTATGTGTGATATATTATCTTGCATTCATACTTTTGTCTGGAGCCCTGTTAATCAGGTGATAAAGAGATAGAGAGAGAAAGAGAGAGAGAGAGAGAGAGAGAGAGAGAGAGAGAGAGAGAGATTAAGTTTTGGCTTACATAATGGTAGGCAGTCTTGGGACCCTGGGAAGATTTGATATTGCAGCTAGAATCCAGTGAATTTTTCTTTCTTTGGGGACCTGGATAATTTTTATCATAAGGTTTTTGACTGACTGGATGAGACTTACATACTAACGGTTCCCAACCTTTTTTTCTTTCTTTTTGTAACATAGAACAGTTTCATGAAAGACAATTTTTGCACTGAGTGGTGTGGAAATCATGATCAACACCTCAGCTCCACTTCAGATGAATAGGTATTAGGTTCTTACAAGGTGTGTGCAACCTAGATCTCTTACATGTACAGTTTGTGCTCCTATGTGAATCTAATGTCACCAGCTTATCTGAGATGAGATGGAGCTCAGGGGATAATGTGAGTGTCTCAGTTACTTTTGTGTTGCTGTGACTCAACACCCAACATCCACAAATTTAGTGGAGGAAAGGTTTATTTTAGCTCACAGTTTCAGAAGGTCACAGTCCATTCAGGGGCATCCAGCAGCCATGGAACTACATGGCAGAGAGAGAGGTGGAGGCAGCTTATCATGACATCACACACAGGAACCCAAGTTGAGACGTGTCCTCCAAGGAAGGCAGGAAGCAGCTTACACATCCTTCGAGGTCTTATCAGCCCCTCCTGGATTCAAATGTAGAAGGTGTGGCCACTACACACCGTTAATCCTAATTTACATGATGTTCATCCAATTTACACGCCATTAATCCAGTTTACACGTCTGTAGTCCACCCCCCAGACTAGGTCCCAATCTCCCAACAGCACATGTTTCCAGACAGTCTATAACATTTAAATACATGAGACTTTTGGGGGACATTCTGGATCTAAACCACAATAGTGAGTGATGGGGAACAGCTGTAAATATAGATAGAGCTTTGCTTCCTCACTGTTTTTGCTTCCAGTTACATGGCTCCAAGAGTTGGGGCTCCTTGCTATGCTATATACATCATGTAGAGCAAGATCCTTTATTCAGTGTCTACTGATTTCAATGTTAGATCTAAAAAAATCACTTCACAGTAATATCTAGACTAATGCTTAAGAAAATAGCTGGGCACCATAGCCTGGCTTCGAGCTTCCCTAGAGCCAGATCTGTTGACTAAATTCTTCTCCAGGCTCACATGTGGAGGAAGTGCAGGTGGCCTGAGCGGTCTTCCTTTAAAAGGATAGTCATCATCAAGAACCTCAGGAAAACATGCTGGAAAATTTCCAGTAGCAATGCTCTCTAGTCTTACAACTCATGCTCTTAGTGAAGAGGTCTTGATGGCTGCTCCTCCAGCCTCACTTTAATGTTACCCGAGTCTATATAGAATATGCCAGTCCTTCAAAACCAAGTGGGATTCTGTACACAGCAAGCGGAAATCACAACTCCTGAGTACTCAGTTCACAAATGCAGTAAGATCAGCAATGATCCAACAGGCGGGACAATAGACTTCGAGGTCAGATGTCAGACTGAATCTTAGCTCTGTCACTTACTATGACTGTCCTTGAGAAGCCGCTTTTACTCTCTTATCCTTAATTTCTTTATGTGGAAAAAGGGTCATAATTCTACCCATTTCAGAGGTTTATTGTGATACATTTTGAAGAAAGTATACATGATAGAACATAGAGGTCATTAATGAAATTAATGGTCTAAAGATTTTAGAGCAACTAGAAAGACAGGAAAAATATGTAAGATTATAGTAACACTATAAACTAATGAGACTGTCTTAGTTACTTTTTTTGTTGGCGAGACGCAATGCCTGACATCCATAGCTTAGCAGAGGAAAGATTTATTTTAGCTCACAGTTTCAGAAGTCCATAGTCCATTTATGGGAAGCTGGCAACGGTGAAAGCTTATGGCAGAGGCCCAGAAGGAGCAAAAGCTGTTTGTAGCACAGCAGACAGGAAGCCAAGCCAACAGGCAAGGGTAGAGATAGCATGCATCTTTCCAGGGGGTCATTCTAGGTCTAAACCATAGTAGATCTTCATAGCACACAGTTCATTCAACAGCATTCAGCACATTCTCTTAAGTGTACATGGAATATTCTCCGGCAGAAATCACATTTTCTTTTTTAAATTTTCTTTTTCAAATTTACATATTACAGCTCTTTCCCCTTCCCTCCCCTGGCCCTCACAATGTCCCTTTCCCTCTCCACAAACTATCTTCTTACTGTCTTCCATCTTTCTTTTAGTTTTAATGGTTTGTTTTTCTCATATTAGAGGAACCATACAGTATTTAACTTTCTGTGACAGATTCATTTCACTAAGCATAATGGTCTCAAAGTAGAAATCATATTTTAGATACGAAAACAAGCTAATAAGGGGCTTTTTTTGGAGACAGAGTTTTGCTTTGTAGTCCAAGCTGGTCTTGGGCTCACTATGAAGTCCAGGCTGGCCTAGAATTCACAATAATCTTCCTACCTCAGCCTCTCAAGTGCTGGGATTACAGTCATGACCCACCACACCCAGCTGATAGTTTGTGGTACTGGGGAATTGACCCTAGAGCCTAATGCAGGGTAGGCAACCTTTTTAACCACTGAGCTACACCTGCAGCCCAAACTGATAAGTGTAAAATGATTGAAATCACGCAAATATGTTCTTTGACAAGAATGGATTTAAATTAGAAATTAACAGAAGAAAATGTTGGAAATCCCCAAATATGTAAATATTAAATAACATGCTTCAAAAGTAATTTATGGTTCAAAGAACAAATCACAAAAAATTTGAAAATAAACTGAGATAAATGAAAAGGAGGTACATTATAAAAAATGTATCAGAATTAGGTAAAGCAGTGCTTAGAGAGAAATGTACAGAATTAAAAGTTTAGATGAGAAAAACAAATGTCAAATTAATAATCTACCTTTCACATTAAAAATTAAGAAACTAAGAGTGAACTTATTTCCAAGTCACCAGGAAGGATATAATAAAGATAAAAATGGAAATTAGTAATAATATAGACTATAGAGAAAAATCAACCAAACCAAGGTTGTTTTTCTTAAAGATTAATGATGCTGAAAAACCATGTGATAGATGGACAAATTAAACAGAGAAAACCGAAAGACTAAAATCAGAAACAATGGAGATACCAAACTGATCTTGCAGAAATTAAAGGGATTCTAAGACACACTACTACTACTAATTATACCAGCAAATTAGATAGTCTTTAGATAAAGATGGAAAAATTCCTAGAAATACACATGACATAAAAACCGACTCAAGAGGAGATAAAAATGTGAATAGTCCTCTAGTAAGCAAAATGATCAGACGAATATTTTAAAAATCCTATAAAGAAAGTCCAAGAGGCTCAGTTAATTTTACTAATGAAGTCAAGCTAATATCTAAAATGTATTTAATAAACATTCTTCCCCAAAATAGTGAGGGCTACTTGACCATCTGCTCATTTTGGAAGTCTAGTTTTATTCTCAGACTAAATCCAGAAAAAACCAAATTTTAGGAGAAAAACTATAAACTGATAACTCTCACAAGCACACATGTAAAAATCCTTAAAATGTTATTAGAAAGTCATTCCTGCCACATGTAAAAGAATTATGGTACCTTGACCAAGTGTGATTGATCCCTGCAATGTGAAGCTTGTTAAACATATGAAAGTCATTTGAGGTAACTCACCATATTAATGTAGCGATGGCCAAAACTCACACGATAAGCTCCATAGATGAAAAATTATTTAATGCACTGAACATTCAGACATATTTGAAATTCAGGTACAGAAGGTGTCCCATCCCTGAAAATCCTCAGTCAACACAGTGATATTTTAAGTGAAGAGTAATTGTCTTCCCCCCCGCACGTCGGGTAAAGTGTGGGGACAAGGTAAGATACCTGTTCTATTCTCACTGTCTCCTGTGAATACTGTACTGTGATTCCAGCCTGCGCATGAACAAGATAAAGGTATACAAGGCAACAATATTGGAAAGGAAGAAATAAAATATATTTACTTTCAAATAACATGACAAGCTATGACAAAAATTCTATAAAATATTATATTACAAAAATATTCAGACTAATAAGCAAGTTAACAGATTAAGGAATAAAAGCTTGATATAAAAATATCAGACATATTTTTATATGGTAGCAACCAAGAATTAACTTTCATAATATTGACAAAAGAATAAAATCTTAGGAATAATTTTAACAGTAGAAATCCAAGAATTGTATAGTACACTGCAGACATAAAACACTGCTTACAGAAAATAAAGAAATTTAAGTAAATAGAGAAATAGTTCATATCCATGGATGGTTAATGACAATTCTCTCAAAATTCATCTGCACGTTCAACTTGTGAAAATCTCGGCACAAATGTTCACAGCGGTATTATTCAGAATAAAAAGAAAGTGGAAACAATATGAAGTAGATCAACTGATGAATGGATAAACAAGATGTGGTCTATCCATACAGTAAGGTATTATTCATTCATAAAAAGAAAAGAAGCCCAGAAACATGCTACAACACAGACAGACCTTCCAAACATGCTAACCAAAGAAGCTTCTCACAAAAGGCTGCATATCACATGACTGTATCTATATTAAAAATCCAGAAAGAGCAAATCCATCAAGACAAACAGATTAACAGTTGCTTAAGTTTTGTGAACAAGCAGAGGAAATTGATATACTTATGAAGAGACACCAGGGATTTCTTTATGGTGAAAGAAACACTCTGAAAGTGTTGTAAAAATGTTCACTGTAACGATGGTCGTCAATTCTAAATTTACTAAAAATCATTGTACATTCAAAATGGATGAATTTGATAATGTGCAAATTATATCTCAATGAAGCTGTTAATTACACCCAATCCCAAAGCTTTAGTCCTTGAGCTGGGTTTTAGGGATATGGCAAAAATTGAGAGAGGCTCTGCTATGAAGCAGTTCACAATGTAGAATTCCTAATTATAATGCGAATCTCAAATTCGCAGCTTCTATTAATTAATTCCTCATGATAACCTGGATTTTTTCCCATCATCAATAAAATGAGCTCGGGACAGCCTCTTACTGTGGAAGTTGTTACATTTAAAAAAATTCACCTTTTGCCCATCTCTTGGTGTTATTAAAATTGCACAGTTGTTAAAGTGCTTGCTTAGAAAACACAAGGCCCCTGAGTTCAATTCCCCAGCACCACATAAAGTTGGGCTTGGTGGCACATGTGTGTAACCCCAGCAATCAGGAGGCTGAGGCAGGTGAGTCCAAGGCCATCCTGGGCTGCATAGTGAGTTCAGGACCAGTCTGGGCTACAGAGCGAGACTCTACCTCAAAACAGAACAAAACAAAATAACCCTGCACAAGACCTACATTTAGTAGAAGCGAAGACAGCTGAGCTTCCATATAAAGTAATATGGTATGCAGCCCCAGCACGGGGAAGTTTTTGTTTTTATATTTAGGTTTTGACTTATTTCGATCTGACTTTACTAAGGAGTGAGAGAGATGGATCTAGATTCAACACAATCGCCTGCCTGTGGATAGCGAGTCCCCCAGCATCAATTGCTAAAGAGCTATCTCTAAGTCTTACTCTCTTTAGTTTTACAGACTGAAGCACTAAACACTCATTTCCAAAGTGACTTAGGTCAATGATTGTACCCTAATTCTTTACAGTAAATTTGTTTCCAGTATTTGTAATACTGTTAGGTTTATTTTTCCCGGTATGCATTTCATCTTGAGATTCCTTGATCTTCTCAGTTATTTCACGAATTTAAGTGCCATAAGCACCATTCTTTGTGAAGTTCCGTGGGCTTTGAACAACAAACAACATCATGTATCCATCGTTTCAGTATCGTTTGGAATAGTTGCACTGCCCTAAGAAGTCCCTATATTCACCTATCAACTTCCCCGCCTCACCCTATACCTCTGTCAGCCATGATTTGTCATTTCTGTAGTTTCACATTTTTTAAGGATGTCATGTAAACAAAATTATATAGTACATAACTGGCTTTTTCCTTAGAAATCTGAGCTTCATAACCATGCATGTCTTTCTGTAGTTCATTTGCTTTTATTGCAAACGGTAACTTACGGATATCAATATACCACTATATCATTGTATGTTTATCCAGCCCCTTAATTGAAGGACATCTTGCTTGATTCCATTTTGGGGGCATCATGGGTAAAACCACTATTGACACTAACATGTAGGTATTTGTGTGGAAATAAATTTTCAAGTCTTTGGCTAAATACCTAGGAGCGTGATTATTGGATCATATTCTAACACCGCGTTCGGATTTGCCTGACACTGCCAGCTTCTGAAGTGGCTGTATCATTATGCGTTCCTGCTAGTAAGGGATGGAAGTGCTCGGAGTTTCCCCATTCTAGGACGGACATCCGCTTTCTCTTTTTTGAAAGACTTTGACTTTCTTGTGATGAATTTTAAATGGGTTCATTTTACTGTGTAATTGGATGAGTTTTGACAAATATGCATACCTCAATCAAGACATGAGACATTTCTATCCCCTGAAAGATTGTTTCATTCCTTTTTTTTTTTTTGAGACAGACTCTCGCTCTGTAGCCTAGGCTGTTCCTGAACTCACTATTCAGTCCATCTTGGTGTTGGTCTCATGGCAATCCTCCTGTTTAAGCCTCCCAAGTGCTGGGATTACAGGCGTGTGCCACCATGCCCAGTTTATGTGGTACTAGGGAGCTGAATTCAGATATTTAGTGCTTGATTTAGAGCCTGCTAGGCAAGCTCTTTAACTGCTGAGCCATTCCTCCAGCCCCACTCATGCCTTCTTTTAGTCAATCCTCAGACCTTATTTTAACTTATCTGCCTCCCATTGCTATAGATTAAATATGTTTTTTTATAGTTTCATAAAAATGGAAACCTAGCACATGTATTCTTTTTTTTGATCTTTTTGCTGTGTGAATTACTAGTCATTTCCTTTTTACTGTGGAATAAAATTCCACCGTATAAAAATGCCACCGTGGTTCACGCATTCATTTGTTTTAGAATATTCAAGTTGTTTCCAACTTGGGACTATGACAGACCTTTATGCTGTGAGCATCTTCTGTCATTCACTTGGGTAAATACTTAGCCATGGCATTGCTTGATTGTAAACTACATATTCTTACGATTTTTGATCTGATTTTAGTGTGTGGTGATAGATATGGGTCTAATTTCATTCTCCTGAATGTGGAGATCCAGTTTTCCCAGCACCATTTGTTGAAGACTCTGTCTTTTCTCCACTGGACTTTTTGGCCCCTTTGTCAAAGATCAGGTGACTAAGGGGGTTTGAGTTTGTTTCAGTATCCTCAGTTCTGTTCCACTGGTCCTCTTGTCTGTTCTTATACCAGTACCATGCAGATTTAATCATTGTTGCTTTGTAGTATTTTTTGAAGTCTGGGATTGTGATTCCTCCAGCTTTGCCCTTGTTACTCAGAAATGCTTTGGAGATTCTATGACTTTTCTGGTTCCATATAAATTTTAAGGTTTTTTTCCTAGTTCTGTGAATAATGTAGTTGGTATTTTGATTGGTATTGAATTGAATACATATAGTAGCTTTGGCAGTATGGCCACTTTGACAATATTATTTCTTTCAGGAGTATGAGATGTCTTTCTATTTTCTAAAGTTCTCTTCAATCTCTTTCTGTAGGACTTTGTAGTTCTTTCATCTCTTTGGTGAGGTTTATTTCTAAGTATTTTGTTTCTTTTGTTGATATCATCAAGGGGCTTGTTTTCTTGATTTCTTTCTCTTTGGATTCATTATCGGTGTATAGGAATGCTGTTGATTTGTGAGTATTAATTTTATAACCTGCTACATAGCTGAATTTATTAGTTCTAAGAGTCTGGCTGAGAAGAGAAATTTCATTTGATCCAGCTACTGCTCTACTGGGAATTTTCCCAAAAAAATAAAGTCAATATACCAAACATATACATGTTTGTAGCAGGACAATTCATAATAGCCAAATCCTGGAAACAACTTACCTGCCCATCCATAGAAGAATGATAAAAAAAAGTGGCACCTATACACAATGGAATACTACGCAGCCGTAAAGAAAGACAGATATGAAGATTTTGAACTAAAATGGGGCCATCCTGGGTCAATAATGCTCGGGGAAATGGTTATAATCAAAGACCTCCAACTGAAACATTAACCAGGATGAGGAAATTTCTCACAACCTAGCAGTACCATGTTGTGTATGTTAGCAGAGGACTCAGGTGATATCATCTGAAATATGGTCTCTGATGATGGTGGTGTTATGATTACTTACAAAATAATGCCATTATTTATTAAAATATTGGCATTTCTAAATGCTTGAGGGGCTCCTGGGGATCCCGTTCAGCAGAGCATTTAACTCTAGAACAGTCTTAGAAAGAGAAAGCCAGATATTTGCTGCAACTCTATTACTTACTTGTCAGACTCAGTTATCCACACTTTTTTTTTTGAGACAGGTTCTCTCTTTGTACTCCAGGCTGGTCCTGAACTCACCGTGTAACTCATCCTGGTCTCGAATTCACAGCAATCCTCCTGCCTCAGCCTCCCAAGTGCTGCGATTACAGGCGTGTGCTACCATGCCTGGGCAATTTTCATGTGGTGCTGGGGATTGAAGGTTGGGGTGCAAGCTTCCTAGGCAAGTGCTGCTCCAGCCCCAGTTTTCCATACTTTCTTACATACCTGGCAGCTGTCTGTCCCTAGGGTGACTATACATATGTATTCATGGTCATTTTTAAAATCTTACATTGTGATTGGAATCCTTGACTTTTATTTTGGGTATGTAGTAGACCACAAGATTTAGTGTGAGAAGGGCCTCGGTGTGAATGTATTCCTGCTGATTGGTCAGTATCGTGGTGCCAAAACCATTCTTCCAGCGGCTTTGGAGGTACAGTACTGATAATGTAAAGGATAAGGCTTGCAACAGAGCACTGCACCAGAGTCCCAAGTCCTCTGGGTGTCTTTGCCACTTCTGTTGGAGCACTAGTCCTGATGCAGTTGGGATGCTCTTGGTTCAATTTCAATGTCAAATTGATAAGCAGCACCCGTTAATTTTCTGTGCTTTCTTTACAAAGCTTTCGAGCAGCCCAATATAATGTCTAAGAGTCTGTAACTAGGTGAGCAGGCCACATTATCAAGTCTTTGTAATGGGAAGGCAATTGCTAAACATCTACCATTTTTTTTTCTCTGTACACCTCAGTGGCTAAGCATCTTGTCATTTTTGCTTGGCAGCCTAATCTAAAGCCATGTAGCTCCTTCCTTCTTATTACTGCCATCTGGACTGTTAATACTTCCTCTCAATAATTCGTGATCAACTAGCGTGCAGAAAGTATTTATAAATATGTAGGAATTGTCTTTTCCTGAGTTAAACAGGTGGTGGTTTGTTTCCTGTGCCTTGATCCTTTTGTATTTCCAGAATCACCATC
Organism: Ctenodactylus gundi; assembly: GCA_004027205.1. NCBI lineage: Eukaryota > Metazoa > Chordata > Mammalia > Rodentia > Ctenodactylidae > Ctenodactylus > Ctenodactylus gundi. Next base: position 180,535 of record PVKB01002411.1, on the reverse strand, counting down.
TTTTTCAGAAATAAAATAATAAAGTGAAAAATCAGTGTACAAGTAAAATCTTTAGTAGTTTTCTAGAACCAGTATAAGAGGAAACATCAGATTTTCTGCTCAATGACTTTGTAAGAGATGCTGTTGTAATACTTAAATTGAACATGTGTGGCCAAGTGTGTAATTGAGCTAACTCAGCCCAATAAGATTGTGTCAGTAAGAGCAAATAATCCCTTTTGAGTGAGAGTTGTGGCTTGGATCTGGAGTGTCCTCCAAAGCCTCATGTGTCTGGATATGGTAGGAAACCTATGTAGCCTGTACTGTTGCGAGGTGGGTCCTGGCTGGAAGGAGTGGGTGCTTGAGCCTTGACTGGGTGGGGTGTGTGCTGTTCACACCATTTGTCAGACTTGGCTGTGTTCCACCGTGCCATGGGGAGCTCTCTCTGTCTCTCTCTCTCTCTCTCATCCTGTTTCACCATTTCCAGCTGTCTGCCTATAAATAGACTGTGACCTTCAGAAACTGTGAGCTAAATTAAATCGTTTCTCTTTAAAGTTGTGGATGTCTAGTATTGAGTCATAGTGACAAGTAATTAAGACAGTGAGCTTACAATTGTAAGCCTATGAGTTGGCCACTCTTCTTCTAGGTAGAAATGGTGATGAAACATGCGGGGTAGAACCTGAGTCACACTGACATCAAGAAAGCAAGAAATGTTGCTTTCTAGGCACTATAGTTAGACCATCTCCCCCTGCAATGTTGCCCATTTTAGCATGCAACTGGCCTGTAAGTTGTTGTTTTGGCTTATTAGTTGCTATTCTTTTAGCCAATTTCCTTCCTTATGTCTGAATAGACCATTTTTAAAAATAAGGAGCTCAAGACATTTGTAAGACTCTACTTAAAGTTTCTTAGATTGTCTCCGGCAGACTACAGATGGTGTCCTACTTCTTACTTCCAATGACTGACCTGGCATCACAAAGGGCCTGAGAGCGATATGAATTCACTGTGATGCAGACCGATAGGTTCACAAGAGTTTCCTTTCCATCTCAAGAGCCATCTCCTACAGAGCGTGTCACTAGGAACAGAAATCACTAGAAGCAGCAAGGGGTGAACTCCTGTGCATTCTCACCTGAGCTTCACGGGACAGGAAAGACCATGGGAAGAGGCTGGAGATAGCTGGGGCTGCGACATGGTAGACAGTAGACTTGATTTCCGGCATTATTGCATTCTTTCCTCTCTACAATTCTTGCTGGTCCGAGTCTCATTCAGAAGCAAAGTCTCCACATTGGCTAAAAGCAGTTACACGAAGTCAAGAAGCTTGCTGTGTGAAGGTTTTTTTTTTTTTTTTGACAAAATTTGGGGTCAAGGTTATTTTAGTTGTAAGGGACAGAAACCTTCCTTTCTAGCTTTGAGCTGATTGAAAATTACAATATGTGTTTGTATTAATAAATATTTTTACAGAAAAATAGATATTCGCATGAACCCCCCACAAAATACTTCTCCTCACTTGGAACAAACTTATCCTGTCATTCTTGCCACTTTCTGAGTAAGTTCTGGAAGTCCTGTTTTATGAATGTCTTTACAAGGTGTGCTAAGAAATGTGTAGAATGTTGCTGCTGAGTAGCATTCAATAATAAGGCAGGCTTGCTGTGAACGTTCCGGTGTGTCCTTACTCTCCGTAGTTACCAGATCTGGAGCCATGGAACTTCTGGCTCTGCTTCACAGTTACAATGACCATGAAAGGTAAAGTTTTTGAATTGATGCAGGACATCAAGGAGGCCATAACAGGGCAACTAAAGACAGGAAAGAAGACTTCTAGAACTGCTTCAATAAGTGTAAGAATGACAAGATAAGAGCGTTCCAAGCAAGCCAAAGTATTTCGAAGGAGATTAATGGAAAAGGCTTTGTTTTTTTACTCTAATCAATAAAAAATCAAACATTCACCATATATTTAATCATATACAATTGCACCTCATATATTCTATTCTAATAGGCTTCTCTCTGTGTTTCTGTCTCTTTCTCCCCCCCCCCCTATATATAGAGAGATAGATATCTTAGGCACATGGGTCTATGTACACACTCACACCCACCCCCCACACATGCTCATTTGTTCTTGGCTTCAAACTCCTGTTGCAGAGAAACTTGCTTTGCCTCATAGAACATGGTTTCCGACATCCTTGGATTTATGAAATCCCAGCTTAGTGGCCCCAGAGGAAAGAGAAAGCATCCTTGTTCTCTTGTAGGCATTTTAACAATCTCTAAGGCGAGGATTCTGATGTTTAAGTGTAATCCTAGGTTTTAGTTTGTCACAACTTGCTATATGTGACATGCGGCTGATGAAACTATGATTGTGAACAAAGCCACACTGACACAAGTGGAAGCTCTGAAGACAAGGACTTGTTGGATGCAAAATACCTTTTATTTTTAAAGGGTAGTGATTGGACTTTTGATCCCTTTGAAGGTCTGGAAAATTTTAAGTGTGAGATCCATTTGGAAAAGCTGAGAATGTGGAACAGTAAAGGCTCAGGTGGATCAGATAGGGTGGTGTGGGGACATGAAGACCATCTTCATATAACCAAGGACAGGGACTAAGATTTACTGGCTGCTGCACAAAGTGAGCTCAATAACAATACCGAAACAGAAGGTAAGTAATATCACGTAGGCAAAAGTTCACTGCTCTTAGGGTCAGGAAACCTGGAATTTGACTAAGTTTTGCTGCTATCTGATTCTCTGCCTTGTTAGGAGTCCTTCAGCTATGGCCTGAATCAGCAGGGCACGGCTCGGATAAGATTGCCTGGTTTATGAGGTAGAAAAAATGAGCCAAAGGTTTGTGCCGGGGGTGAGGGGCAAGTCTAAGTTCTTCACAGAGAGCTAGGGACAATATCTAGGCCCCAATTTTTTAGACCAAGGTATGGCAATAGTGAAGGCTGGAGTCAAAAGGACACGGGAGCAGGATAAGGCCAGGAGTAAGTGGGGAACTAGGAAACCATAAGTAGCTGTTTGTCTCTAGGGATGTGAGGGGCCTGGTGGGCGATACCAGCTTAGAGAGCTGAGGAAATTCATTAGGTACTCGTATGACCTTGGCTCTCTTCCCGTATCTGGACCTCAGTTGCCACAGGTAGAAAGTAAGGAAGGTGAAGTAAATGACCTCCAGGGTCCACTTTTTATCCCCATTTTATTGACATGTATGTATATATGCTATACAAGATATTTACATTGATCTTGAGTATTCTGTGCATATATATATATATATATATATATATATATATATATATATATTACAAAATTACAAATCATTCCTCTCTCCCTTTGACCCTTCCACACTCTTCTCCTCCCCACTAGTTCCCATCAGTCCTCGCATTTCGCTCTTTTTGGGGAGTACTTGGGGATTGAGCCCGAAGCCTTTGTACTGAGTTACATCCCCAGCCATTTATTTTTTATTTTGAGGCAGGATTCCACTTAGTTGCTAGGTTGCCTGGGCTGGGCATGACCTTGTGATCCTCCTGACTCAGTCTCCCAGAGTGCTGAGATTACAGGCCTGTGCCACAGGGCTCAGCTCCCCACGGTCCTCCTTAACTTTGTTTTAAAGAGTTACAGGAAATGAATCTTGGGCATCCTATTAGAATAGAATTTTCTATTTACTAGAGCAGTCCAGTGTTAGAGCTGCCAATGTTGGCAAATAGGGGGCTTCAGACCATTGGCAGGATGAGGAAAGCTAGATTCTGTGTTTTTACCTCTTTTTAGTAAGACATCTAAAAGGGTAATGGTGTGTCCCCATAGAGCCTTCTGCTGGCATTAGCCTTTCTGCGCTTGGCTAGTTTCTCTGAGTCAGTGGAATTATTGTGAGAATTAGATGTTCTCTATTTTGCCACAGTAGGAAGCAATATAAACAGTCTTCATATTTTTGCTGGTGAGAGGATTTTGTTGTTGTTCTGTCTTCTCTTTGGAAAGTCTCCATGGCTTCACCATTTGGCTATCTGAAGCTTTTGCATGCATCACAAACACCATCTGTTACAACCCAAGACACACATACTGCATGTAGTTAGTAATATAAGCCAGTGTTGCAGCTGTACATGGCAGGGGAAATTGACAAAAACACAACTTTCTTTGAAAGACTGATGTGACGAATACGGCATTTGTGGTTTAGTTGAGCCTTTGTGTTTATGAAAGATCTCTTTTGGCTGCTATGGAGATATTGCCTATTTGGTTACAAAGCTTGCCTTGAATAAAACATTGGCAGTTGGGTATTTGTTTCCCAGGTAGTCCAACCTAAGGTGATTTTACAGGGACTGAGGAGAGTTCTATGGTCAGAGAAATCTAAGTCTAGATGCAGAAGATACAGCTCTTTTTTCTCATTCAACACCACTATCCTCAGAGTTACCAGAGGGTTCTCCACGCCAGGCTGGTAGAACCTCTTATTCTTTTTATTTCCCTATTGCCTTTTGCATGCTTGATTATTGAAGACTGTCATGAGGCAGAGAATAGTTTAGTAGATGCTATTATTCAGGAAAAAACTTAAGATCAGAGATGATGTAGCCTATTTTTTATCACAAGGGGCACAACTAGGAATAGGTCCTAGATTTTAGGCTATTGGTCTCTTGATCTGCTTCCCAAACCCTTTCAGATCATGGCTTATGAGAGCCTCTAAAATCTGGAGAATATGTTTCTGAGGGCTTGATAAGTCAGACAAGGTCCACACAGGTGCAAAGTATGAGTGTGTATGTTGAGTGTGGTAGAATAACCATTCATATGCCTGTGGTCCATTGGTGGCCTCCAACTTCTAGCTGATTTCCTAACATCATAGGATGTTGCTCCTGTAGAAGGTCTTAGTTTTTTTCATGATGACTAGGCAAAGTTGGGTCTAGGGGGACAGGTCTGTAATCCTAGTGCTGTGGAAGGCTGGGGCTAGAAGATCACCAGTTTTAGCCCACCCTGGACAACTTAGAGATCCTATCTCAAAATTTTTAAAAAAGAAAAAGAACGAGCTTGGGATATAGTTTTGTGGGAAGGTCCTAGGTCCTAGATTTGATCCCCAAAACCAGATAACAAAACAAAAGAAAACAAAACATTAAAAAAAACCCGAAGATACAGAGTGATCCCCCTTAGGAACTTCTTAAAAGCAAGAATGATATGTACCTCATTCCTGTACCCCCAGTGCCTTGGTCAGGGCCTATTTGCTAGTGTAGCCAAGGGGGTCTTGGGCACCACATTAACAGGCAATAAGGGCAGGCATGCCTGTTCTGTGCCAGGCCCTTTGCTAGCGGGGACTAAGCATGCAAAAGTGAAAGGACTGAGACAGTCCTATCGTTCATGGAACAGATTGTCTAGTTATGGTGACACACTATGAATAAATCAACAAACAACAAAGATATTGACCTCAAGTTGAGATGACTGCCTAGAAGGAGTAAATTCGAAGACTGCAGAGAATTACGGTTAAGGAAGCTATTCAAAACTATTGAAAAAGCTATCCTCACCTCTCAGAGGAGGTGGCCTAGAAGCCAAGACATACAGGGTAAGGAGGTAGTTGTACAAAAGGTTGGAAAATGAGGTACAAAATCAGCATTAAGTTTTTTCCCCTAAAAACTAGTAATGAACTAGCTGAGAAACAGGTAAGGAAAACACTTCCGTTCACAGTATCTTAAAGTAAAGTAAAATACCTAGGAATAAACCTAACCAAGGAAATGAAAGATCTCTACAATAAAAAGTATAGACTGCTGAATTAAAAAAATCAAAGAAGACAGTAGAAGATGGGAAGACTTACCAAGTTCATGGGTTGACGGGATCGATAGTGTTAAAATGGTCATATTACCAAAAGCAATCTACAGATTCAAAGTGATCCCCATCGAAATTCCAATGACATTTTCACAGAATACACACAGACACCACACACACACACACACACACACACACCAAACACACACCAAACACACACCAAACGCATACACACATGCACACAAACAAACACAAATACAAAACAATTCTAAAATTCACACAGGACACAAAAGACCTAGAGTAGCCAAAGCAATTCTAAGCAAAAAGAGCAAGGCCAGAGGCATAACAACACCCAGTTTCAAGTTATACTACAAAGCCATAGTAGCAAAACCAGCGTGGTATTGGCACAAAAATAGCTACATATACCAATAAAATAGAACAAAAGACACACAAGCACACTCACATAACTAAGGCATCTGAGGCTTGACAACGTAACCAACATCAGATGTTGGAGAAAAGACAATCTTGCCTTTGATGAGTGGTACTGGGAAAATTAGATATCCACTAACCATAGCTCTATCCTTCACCCTGTATGAAAACAACTCAAAATGGATCAAAGACCTAGATATAAATCTGGAAACTTCTTTGAAACTGCTAGAAAAAAATATGGGAAGCATTTCAAGCCACAGGTACAAAGAATTCCTGAATAGGAGTCCAATAACAGGAAACAATAGCAAGAATCAACAAATGGGACTACATTAAACTAAAACGCTTCTGCACGGCAAGGGAGATGAAAGAGTACAGCCTACAGAATGGGAGAGAATCTTTTCCAAGTACTTTTTCTTTTATGGACAGCGTCTCACTCAAGTCCTAGCTGGTCCTGAGGTGAAAGGGAAAAATGCTTCTGAGGCTTCTTTCATAAGGCAGCAATCCCATTTACGAGGCTACGCTTGCGCGACCCAGCGTCCTTCCAAATAACCTCATCTTCTAATTTCGATGCTTTGGGAGTAACTTTAAACATATGAATTCTGGGCAACAAAAATGTTCACACCATAGTAGAGCTACACCAATATTAGCAGTGATCATTTCAGAATGAAAACTCAATTGCCTTTTTGTATATTAATCTGAACTTTCCAAGTTTTTCATAATGAGGATTTATTAATCTTACTGTGGAAATTGTGAGAATAAACTTGATATTGAACATGAGAACATCAATGAAGAACCTCTTTATGTTTTCCTACCAAAATGGCATCCACTCTATTTGCCTTCATCCAGGAGACCAGTTGCCTCATTCGTGTATATAGTGAGCACGGACAAGGGAGAGAGATTAATGAAGCACTTGAGTGGTTTGCCTTTAAGTCATTACGATAAACATAATTTTTTCATGCATGAGTCTTATTAAAAAAGGAGTTTAGTGGCAAAGAATACCATGGTTTTGCATATTCAAATGTGAAAAATATTGTTGTTCCTTTTGCTTTGCCTTTGTCCTCTGCGCTACTTAAATTTTCATTGCTGGGACAGAATACCTAACATCCACAATTTAAGGGAGGAAATATTTATTTTAGCTTATAATTTCAGAAGGTCACAATCCATATATGGGCAACTGGAAATTGTAGAAGCACATGGCAGGAGGAGGAGCAGGGGATGGGCTGTTCATGGCATGGCAGACATGAAGCCAAGTGAGCGAGGAAGGGCAGAGCTACCCTGCCGGGTACTGCTCCAGGGTTTCATTTCCTCTGGGTCAAGTTCCAGTGTTGTTCCCCCTCTGACTAGACCCCATCTCTTAACACATCCATATTTTACAATATCCAAATGTGTGAGACTTCTGAGGACACTCCAGCTCTAAACCACAGCATTTTGCCCCTGGTCCCCAAATGACTCATGTCCACTCCTTTTGCAAAATTGATTCAGTCCTTTTCTAAGAGTTGCCAAATGTTTAACAGTTTCGGCACTGTTAAAAACTTCAAGTCCCAAGTCTTCTCTGAGATGCACACTCTTAGTTACGAGCCCCTGTGAGTATCAAAGCAAAGTTAAACACTTTCAATATACAAAGGGGAAAGGAGTAGGAGGAGAGAAAGCAATCAGACCAAAGCAGAAATGAAATTGAGCAGGATGCTAACTAAATTCTGTAGTCCCATTAAATTTTGTAGTTCTGTGTCAGCACTCAGGGTAAACTGTGGTGACATGTGAGCTCCAAAGGTTTTGAGTGGCTCTGCCCCTACATCATTGCCTCCTGGTGCAATGTTTATAGTTTCTTTTTTGGGGTGGCTCCATTCATAGACTGTAGCTTTCTTTAGTAGATGATCCATGTTTCTGGTATCTCCAAATTTCTTTTATCTCCACTAAACCTTAGGTTTCTCCTCCACAACCTCGTGCATTTCCCTCCCAGAGGGACATTGCCTGGCCCCCAGTGCCTTCCTCTGAAATCTGTGTGGAAGCCTCCGTAACGTCTCAGTTCTCACAGTCTGCATTCCTGTGAAATCAGCAACATATAGATGTGGTGAAGGTCTGCCACTAAACTGAGTGCCAGCCTGGTCCCATTTGACAATTGTTACTGAGGCCTCTGAGTTCTTAGGTGGTTGGACTCCAGCAAACGTCTTTTATCTTTGCCCCTACTGGATACCCTAGGGTACTACTCTCATAGCAAAGTCCTTTGCCTTACCACCCTTTAATTGCTAAAGAGTGGCTTCTTGTTGATTCCCGACACTCCCTCAAGGCGTCTTTTTTCATAGTGGTGACTGCGAGTACTTGGCTTCTTTTTAATGAATCTCTTTAACAACCACATCTGTCATTTTCTCCCACTTCTCTGTGTACTGCTGGGTAAAAGTCACAAAAAAGTACTGATGTAACAGTCTGCGCATTGGGTCACTTGAAATTTCCTCCATCATCCATAGTATCAGTTTTACTTAAAGTCTCTGGATAAAGGCAAAATGCTGGCAAAGCATAATCCACAAACTTGTGGCTTTTAGACCGATTGCCAATAAAGTCATCCTTCCTATCTGAAGTGTCTTGAGCCTGGACTTTACAATCCACACTTCTATCAGCATTCTGTCTTCTGAGCTCTGTGTCCTATCAAACTTGGCTCACCGCATTCTAAGACTTCTCTAGCCAGCACCTTCAAACCTCTCCAAATGCCTCTCGCAAGCCAGTTCCAAGGGCATTTAAACCATACGGTCAGGCAAAGTCACAGCAACAACTTCTTTTTTTTTGTTGTTGTTGTTGCTGGAATAGAATGCCTGACATTCACAGTACGTGGGGGCAAAGAATTTTTTTAGCTAACAGTTTCAGAAGTTCACAATTTATACATGGGTGGCTGGTAATGGCTGAAGCACATGACAGGAAGAAGAGCAGGAGAGATGCTGTTTATGGCACGGTGGACATGAAGCCAAGTGAGTGAGGAAGGGAGGAGTTGCCCTTCCGGGTACTGCTCCGGGGTTCCATCCGGGCCCAGCCCCAGTGTTCTGCCCCTCCGACCAGGCCCCACCTCTTAACAGCACCTCCATATTTTACAACGTCCAAATGCATAAGGCTTTTGGGGGCCACTCCAGATCCAAACCATAACACCCTCCTCTCTCTAATTAGCCAGTTTGAAGATCTGAGAGCTTAGTTTAAGATGTATCATCATTTAGACTTGGCAGATTAAATCATAGGACTCTAGGCCTTGTTGGAAAAGATTACTGGCAAAAAGCCTTTGCTCTTTCATCTCTGCAAGAATTTATAGACCAAAAATGAAAGGCAGGTGGGCAGTTTATTTGGCTCTTTTGATGGTTCTAATTTAGCCACCCAGTACCCATTTCAGAGCTTTTAACACTGCCTTTGTAGGTTGCATTGGCTTCCTCTTTGCTGTGGACCCTAAATGAGCAGGTGTGTGGCTGGTGGTGATTTGAGTGACATCGACTTTGATTAAATATTTGCCTTTTGTGTTTGGCTTCTTATTACATAGTGATTCAGAAAATCTTTCATATGATACCCTATTTATAAGCTCTGTAGTTTATTTAACACTTCTTCAATGTTGGAATATATGTGTACCTCTGTGCCTGTGTGCCTTTGTGTGTGTGTGTGTGTGTGTGTGAGTGAGTGAAGAGTGCTCTCTATGTCTAGAAAGTAACATCATTCAGTTACGATTTTTCACCCTTTTTCCTAATTCTGAGAGGCTGACAGGCCATTTGTAAATAAATATGGGCCTGCATCAACTAGAATATTGATGCCAAAATGGAGTCAAGAGGTTTTGGGTTACTTGAGTAAGAAGCACTTTTTTTTCAGGCTTATGCAATTATCTGTAAAGTAAGGGCCAGATATAGGAGCTTCTAGATATGCTTGCTGCCATTGCAGGCGAACTCTGTCAAATTCTTGTAGGAATCTGTTTGTTGAACTCATTTTCCTCTTTCACCTGACTCAGAGGATAAGGAGCTCCTCCTGTGTTCCTGTTACCCTTGAACTTGATGTAGCCTCATCATGACGCATTGGAGAGTTGTGAGTTGATGGTCTATAGTAGCCTGCCACTGCAAACAAACAAAAAGAAACAAAACAAAACCCCCCAAACCCCCAAAGCACAGGTTGCTTATTAAGGCTGTCACTGAAATGCCCAAACTTGTTCTATCTGGTGTGTTAAACCTGTGACCTGTCATTTTTGTGCCTTTGCTTTTTCAATGTTAGAATGAAAAAAATTAAAAGAACCCATTACTTCTTGTATACGTACTTTATTAGGTATTTTATATTAGCCCCATAGTTTCTCTTCACTCACTCACTCACTCACTCACTCACTCACTCAGAGAGAAGAAAGAAAGAATAAAGAAAAAAAGAAAAGAATGCAAAGGCAAAAACATTGACAGGCCACAGGTTGGACACGCCTGTAACTACATGTTCGTACTGCATCTAATCTAAGAAACATGTTTATACAAGGAATAATAAAAATAGAGTGAATATTTCCAATTTAAAAAGTATTTATGATAGTAAAAGACATGCTGTAATGTCATGAGTCACTTCCAGATCACGACCCCGTCGCTGGCCACTCTCCGAAGCCGTTCTCAAGTCTTTTGCATCTTCAGTTACACTTTTGTGGTTTCCTCAGTGTCCTCGGTCAGTTCAAAGCATGGGTCTTTTACAGCATATTTGACTTTGGAGACCACTCAGAAGTTGCGTGGTGGCAGTCCTGGTGGGAAGGTGGGGGAGGGTACACTACTATGTTTTTATGAGCATTTGGCAGTAGCATTCACTATATTTTTCAGCAAAACTTGTGAAGACATCCAAGACATTGGATTTCCAGAAGTGTTTCAGAAAGTGGCAAGGACAATGGGACAGCATATTTGGAGTGGAGTGCTGGGTATTGGTAGTAGTGTGTCTTTTACTGTAATTAAAATACTTAAATATTCACTGTGGAGTTACCGGGAAATTGAACCTAGGGCCTTCACACCGATCTACGTCCCCAGTACTTTTTCCGTTTTTGGAGGCAGAGTCTTGCCAACTCATTTAGTTGTCCAGCCAGGGCTTGGACTTGAAATCCTCCTGCTTCAGCCTCCCAGAGTGCTGGGATTATAAGCCTGTGCCTTCAGGCCCAGCTATCACTGTGGCTTTCTGTCAAGCCTTATATATGCATTTTCCCTGGGCCTGGCATGGCAGCTCCTGAAGCGTTGGGGCACTGGTACTCATAGTCACCATCATTTCTTTCTAGGGGCCAGTAAGGAGGTTGAGTAGACAGGTCCCAAGGGCACACTCTTTTTCCTCTCGCGATTTCGTGTGTGTGTGTGTGTGTGTGTGTGTGTGTGCAGGGAGCTGGTTGGTGGTAGCCTTGTGCAAACTCATTGCCTCCTGGGCAGCCTCAGCCTCCCGCTGGCCTCCTGCTTGCCCGTTCTGCCGCCCGCCTCGATGGCTCCCTCAGGCATTCAGTTGTCCTCCCATCAGGATGATGGCAGGGGAGGGGCTCCATGCCAGGCTGCCTGGCTTATTTGCTGCTTTATTATGGCTCTGAATTAGTTTTTTTGAGAGAAGAGGTAGAAGGCCTTAATAGTTGACATAAGCTCACAAAAATGCCTGCCCCGTGTTCTTTTTGTTCAGCGGCAGATTTTACCATGTTTTTTCTCTTTTCTTTCTTTTTTTGCCATAATTTTCAATAAATCTATAATTCTCTGATAATCAGTAAATAATTTTATCTGTGGTTCATTTCTCCTTGCACACATATTCTCACGCTTCCTGTGAGAATCTCTCTCTCTCTCTCTCTCTCTCTCTCTCTCTCATTCTCTCCGACCTGATCTTCTTAGCACTGATTTTTGTCAGTGGAGATTTTAGAGATGAAGTATTTCAAGTGTTTGGTTGATGTGCACACATGAGGCCACTGGCGACGCTGCCCGAGCCATGACTCACATATCTTCACCCTTTACTAATTTACAAAGCACATTTTTAGATTGACAGTGTTAATATTGTCCTGTCTGCTCCCTTCTTTCATCATGTGAGTTGGCACTGAGGCTGTGTGCTGCGTCGTCTGGGCTGGGGATTAGGAGACCCAGGCTTTTGTCTCCAGTGCTTTCCCTATGCTCACAGACCTTGCAAGTTCTGTGTACAGTGGCACGTACCACCACAGGGGAAGCAAGGCTGGTGCCAGCCGGTTTCCTGGGCGACAGAAGAAAGATCTGTGAGCTGTGCAATGATTTCAAAGCGAAGGCAGACACTCAAATGGTTGTCCCTTGATTTAAAAACCCATCCAAGTAAGGATGCTGCCGTTAGGCAGGCAGGCTGGCTGCACAGGTGGCTTCTGAGCGCCAAAGGGAACGAGGCCCCTTCTCTTAGCACACAGTAATATTTGTTTCTCCAAAGAGAAGAGGGGCTTGTTCAAGGTCACAAAGCAGGTCCCTGGCAGGGCTAGGCTACAACCAAGGACCCCGTCATCTCGACAGCTGCTCTTTATGTATTAACTCTGCTGCTGTCCCTGGTAATGCCACAGCCATGGCTGGAAAGAATCTTCCACATGAATTGAACACATAACCTCAGCTTGCCTTCATCATGTCCTGAAAATATGCACATACACGCACACATGCGTGTGCACGTGCAAGTAAGTGGCTCTGGGCAAGTCACCTGGGGGTGCACAGTAGGTTTTCTTCTGTGTGTGCCTACACTTAAGTTTCTAGATCCTCAGATGGGGCAAGGAATGCCTAAGATTGCCAGAACCAGGGCTACACAGCTCGGTGTCAGTTCTCCGTCCGACCCGGGGGCTCTCACGGACCACTGCACCTTTGAAGTACTTGGCCCATTAATCCCAAGTCTCCATGGTCTTGCACAGGGCAGATGCTCAGTAACTGTGGGCAGAATTGAGCCAAGTTAGCAAGAGGAGCACTATGGGTAAAGACGGGGGAATCACTGAAAATAAGGAGCAGGTTCCTGAGCTTCTGACTGGAAACTTCTGCCCTGTCAGCAGATGGGCTCTGTGGCAGGGCTCAAGCGAGCTGATGCTTGGCCCTTTAATCCCCAATGCCAAATTGTCCTGAAAAGGGATCTGGCCAACACATCAGTGAGTGCTGCAGGGATTAGGAAGCTTGCCACATCAGCAGGCCTTTCTCTTCTCTGAGATGAGAGTGCCAGTCGGTGTGATGGGCAACAAGACACTGTTCATTGTAATTAATTATTAGTTGTCAACTCAGAGGATTTGTGGAGCTAAGAAGATTCAGGCAGGTTGTTGAATTCCTTTAAACATACCACAACAACACTGTTTAAAAGGAACGGAATACCTTTAATTATGAAAGTCTGCTCAAAGCCTTTCATACTTGCCACATCTGGCAGCAAAGGGTTTGATGACATTTCACATTGTGATGCCCTTACTTCAAGTTTGCTCTTTGTATAACAGCAGGGCAAGGAACAGGAGAATGTCATTGTCTGTATGTGTATTTCTGAAACATTTAAAAAGTTATTTATGATTTCTAAAGAAAGAAGACCCACAAAAGGGTAATTAGGGCCTACTGATATAGAGGGTGACCACTAGAAGTTAGAAACGTTTTTTTTTTTTAAAGACAGGTTTGTTCCTCACCTGTACATGCACAGCTGATGACACTTGGAAGGTCATGGACAATAGTCTTGTCAAGCTGAATGCTTGCTTACACACTTGTAGCCTCAGTGTGCTTGTTTTCTATATTTAACTTTTTCGAAGTTTTCAATAAAGGAAAGCACATTGATAGCAGCTGCTTGATTAGTCCCCCAATTCAAAACTTGCATAAATGTGTTTCAGTGGTAAGATGTTAGTTCTTGTGGGCTTTAGTGCTGTGCCACATTCTTTATGGCATAAAGGCCAGAATCTGGTTTGTTGTCTGAGGGGGATAACTAAGATTAACTACTGTAAGCGTTTTCCTCTGTTATCTCCTGGGGAGGTTGGGGGAATCATGCCCATTTCTTGGCCATCAGGGCTTTTAGAAAATTGTGTCCCTGACTGGTAGATTAGAGCAGGTCTGTCTGTCTGCTAAAAGTCTTCATGTTTCTAAGGGAAGAATCATAATTATTGGGTATTTCCTTTGGGAAGTAGAAAACTCTGGAACCTTGAAGTTCAAAGCATGGTTTTAGGATCAAAGGATCAGCAGGTTTTGGAAACTTGTCGGAAATGCAGAATCTTAGGCCCACCCCAGGCCCACTGAATCAGGGTCTTCATTTTAATAAGATCCCATGGAATAGTACTGGTCTTAAGAAATTTTGGCTTAGTCTTGTTTTCAAATACTGGACCCATCACTTATTTAACAGTGTAGCTTAGAGTATGTTAATTAACTGCTCTAAGCCTCACCTGTGAAATTGAAACAGGGGTAATAATCATACCTGCCCAGTGGGGTTTAGGTGATGATTATATGATTAATTACATGTAAAACACGGAACGTGAAGCTTGTTCATAGTAAGTCCCTAAGCAGGGGAGAGGTGTGGCCGGAGGAATGGTTTGAGAAAGAGGGACTGAAGTGGTCCGGGAGTCTGATGCTGTTCTTAAAGGAGGATAGGTTTTCAGGAATGGACCCTGCTCGAAGAAGTCTGTGGTCTTTCTAGCGCAAAAGAAGATGATGGAACTTCTCTTTCAACAAAGTGCAGATAAAAGCAGTTTGAAGACATCATCCACAGCTGTGAAGGAAAGTCTCTTTTTTCCCATTTTTTAATTTGTCAATATTGGTTATATAGATTAGTGGGTTTCATTTTGGTAGATTTCTACATGCACATAACATACTTTCATTATTTCTACTCACTGCCCCTTTCAGTCTACCCTCCTTCTAGTTTTCCATGTGTTGAAGGAATTTCCATGTATATAATGCATTTTTAATCACATTTATGCCTCTTACTATCCACCCTATGCCCCCTTTTCATTTTTCTTCTCTACCTCTTGTTTCATAACAGTCTCCCCTGCTTCTTTCTATCTTGTTTTAGATTTCACTTATTAGGGAGAACAAGCATAGTTGTCATTCTGCTTCTGGCTTTCTTTTGCTCAATATGGTGCTTTCCAGATTTGTCCACTCTTTGTAAGTGGTGAAATATCATTTATAGGGCTGAATAATACTCCAGTGTGTATGGGCAATACGTTTTCTTTATCCATTCATCTGTTGAATTGCCAAGATATGCAACCAGCCTGGCTGCTCACAAACAGAAAGTACCTTTTGGCTCCCTCATGGAATAGGCATGGGTAAAGGAGAAAAAGAAAAAGCAAGAGCTCAAAGGCTACAGTATAAGTGTGGAAGGCCTCAGCCTCAGTGCTGGAGGAGGGGAAACTCTGCAGACAGCAAACTGCAGCCTGGATTGTTCCTGTACGAATAGAGCCAAGGGGACCCCAAACTTTGAGTCAAGCTGGAGGATGGGGCTTTGTCTTTGGACATGGCTGTTTTGAGTAATTCCTACCATTACAAGGTCAAGATATTATGTTGATTGCCCTGGATCCTTCTAGCTGTTGGCAGTTCTGCCATGGATGTGTTCTGGAGTCCACACACTTGAACTCTTAGAAGACAAAAGCCCAGTCAATTCATGCACACAGAGCTCTCCCTGGTCCCGCTGTTGTCTGTGCCAAGCAAAGCTACCAGTTTTAATTGTACCAATCTCCGTGAAACAATTTGTCTACTGGTTCATGTCTTCCCAACTTCATTTTTTTTTGTCCCCAGGACAAGCCACTACTCTTGCTCAGAGGCATGGCAACCACGAAGTAAGCATGTGTGGACTCCCAGAAGCAGCTTTCCTTGGCCTTTGGTCCCTTGCCTTCCCTACCCAGCTCTTTGTCCCTGCAATTTTATTTCAAATATTTGCTTGGTTTGTAGCACATCAAGTGCCCTTTGCTAAATTATGTTATAAGGAAGATGACTAGCAGGCTTAAGGTATTTTATTGCATTAGAAGTTAAAAAAGAAAAAAACATTTGGAGAATGGAATAACGGAACATAGTTTAGTTCATTTTTTAAAAATGAGATTATACAAGATGGTGACTAACACAGCAGCACAATGTCTCCTCATGGACCCACTTAAAAAGTTGAGCGCATAGCCAAAAACTGCCTGTTCAATGTGGTGAGGACAAGGAGGAGCGCCCCAACAACTAAAAGGAGTGCACGGGAAGGTCAGAAACCCTGAAATATCATAAGCAGTGGTAAACAGCAGCCAAGGAAACAGCCCAGGTCAATTGTGAACAGCTGGGAGCTTCTGGCATCCACAGATGGAAGAAAGCCGGACCAGAGCCCCAAACCTCTGACTGAGCTAGGAGAGGAAGGAGCACCCCAACAGCTGAAAGGAAGCCACATGGGAAGGTCAGAAATCTTGAAGACATATTGGAAGTGGAGGAGTACAGCAGCCCAGGAAGCAGCCTGAGGCAGACTGAGTGCAGCCCTGAGTTGCCGGCATCCACAGACAGAGGAAAGCCTGAAGCCTGGGCCCTTAGACCAAAGTAAGTGCAGATCTGGGAGAAGTGGGAATTGATGGCAGCTGGTGCTCCCCACCTCCAAAAAACAAGCCTGCGGGTAGTGTGTATTACAAACACAATGTGAGCTTATTGTAGAAAAAGCCCGCTGGAGCCTAGATCGGAAGCAGTGTTCAGCAGCCATAACAGGCAGCGATCTAAGCAGGAGCCATTTAAAAAAAAAATAAGCCTGAAACTGAACTATTTAGAGTAAAGGAAAGCTCATAAGAGCACATGAAGGCTTTGGGGGTCACTCTTGAACAATGCCTGGGAAGAAATTGGCACAAGGGACAGTTGTGGAGAAGAAAGAAAGGCCACTGGCCCACAGAATGGCTCTGGTGGTGGTGGGGGCACCTCTGAGGATAGAGAGAGTCCCTCTCTCAGGAAAGGGAAGCCAGGACAGGGTGGAAAGCTTTGCTGCGGGTGCTGGCTGTGATCCTGACACCACAGAGGCCGTCACGCTGTTAGGACCTTCCTCATCGCCTGCTCCCAGCACAGAACTCAGAAAAATTACAGCTCCCTGCAAGATACCCTCATAGCCATCCAAAGAAACTTCTCAGCTAGACATTTAAAGTGAAGTCCCTCAACAGCAGAAATGTGTAAGCCATCTAAATAAATGCCTTTTTCTTACAATTCCTGTCCATTCTGCCTCTTGTAGCACCCAAACTAATACGGTGTTAGTCACTAAATCAAAATTTTAAAAATACTGTGTTACCATACAGTGCAGGTCGACTAGACGCAATGAGTGTCTGCTGTCAGTCACTGGGCTACTGGTTTGCCACCTCTGACAATGAGAGAATCAACATTCTTCTAGGAATCTGAGATGAGATGTCAGTCACTGTGCTTCACTGCTGGTAAGACAAAGTTGGACACCGAGGGGGCTAAGATGGCCTCTGTAGATCAAGAAAATGAACTGAAATTAAGTGGCTTATGTTTAGGGCTCATCTTAGTCCTTTTTTGGAAAAAAATCTTCCTAGAAGAGTATTTCTTTAGTGACCCTGGAGTTGGTTGTGGTAGGATTGTCAGTCAATTGGGCCTGTGTAAGATGGCTTGAGAAAAGAGATTCAAAGTGAAGAGTGTGCTAATAATTTTTTTTACCACATTGATTTAGCTGAGTCATACTATAATATGAGGCTTCTATCCCTCCTGGGTTCTGAGGGGGCTTTGGACATGCCTAGCATGTACCTGTCCCACTCTCAGCCCTCGCTCAAGATACACTCCTTAGTGACATGTTTATTACAATTTCTTAATTGTAGCTGATTGGGACTAGGTGGCCACCATTATATGTAATCTGTGAGCTGATGTGCAAGCTTCAGTTGGATTGCCCGTCTCTTCATCCCTTTCTCGATCCTCTCTCATTTCCCATGATAGTCTTCACTAACATGTGAGCTGTCATGATTTTGTTCTGGGGTGTATCCCAAGGCATTATCTTAAGCTGAATAAACTTTCTTCTGAATTGAAACTGACCTCAAGAGAATCAGGCTAAAGCTATGTATT
The DNA here is from genome assembly GCA_004027205.1 of Ctenodactylus gundi. NCBI lineage: Eukaryota > Metazoa > Chordata > Mammalia > Rodentia > Ctenodactylidae > Ctenodactylus > Ctenodactylus gundi. The sequence goes on along the minus strand of PVKB01002411.1, from coordinate 162,473 downwards.
GTAAGGCTTTAGCACACACGTACACACAGAATTCAGTGATTGTGCGCGTGCCCGTGGTGACCTCTTGCTGATATTTGACTCCCTGGTTGCCACTGTTCCTGAGGATATCTACCCTCTTCAGGGCTGGGAGTTTCACACTTTCTTTAAAAATTCGATCTAAATATTGCTTCAGGAAACTTTTGGGGATTTGGGGAGAGATACTTAGCCAGACTGAATTTGTTTTCTGTCACTTGCAACCCAAAAATTTCCTAAGTAAGGAAAGTGGCCAGAAATGTATTTTTTGTCTTTTGAAAAGTACCACAAGGATGCATCATGAAGCTAACTAACTAAGTCGCTGAAACTCAAAGGATACCTATGCAGAACAGTAAATGAGTCAGAGGACAAGGGACACTGGAGGTCATTTTCTTCTTCATTAAGTAAAGGGGTCATATGGATATGTGTCATGTGCTCAAGAAGCTCAGGTCTGGGAAACCTGGTATTTCTTGCAAGCCAAATGGTGAAGTACACTTCTCACAAGGGCTGACTATAGAATTCCCCCAGAAAAAACAAAGCAGCATGATGTTTGAACCCCAGCTCTGCCACTTCCTACTCACACAATCCTTGGCAAACCAGGTACCCCTCTGAACCCTGGTTTCCTTGTCTGTCGAATGAATGGGTAGTAACACCACCCTCTCAGGGACATTGTGCAGCCTAAATGAGGTAGCATACATGAAATCACCTGGCATCATGGCCTTGTTCTGTAGAAACATAATGAAAATTGATTTTCTCCCATCCATTAGTTCCCTGATTGAATGCTATAAAGGAACCCACACGGATGCTTCTTAAAGAGCACTTCATGGAGCTATTTATCCATAGAGGCTAACTGCAGAATTTAATCAACCATTGGCTATCTTCTTTCAGCCCTCCTGTTTGTAATCATTGCCTCCTTTTCTGATATTTTCCCTGCCCTTCATCACAAAGAAGAATTTCTGCTTATGGATGAATTCCCTTTAGACTTAGAAAAAAAAGCACAGTCCAGAATTGTTTTTTATATTGCAGGCTTGCCTTTCTTCACTAAAGCAATCTTAGGAAGATGCCATTAGCGCTGAAGACGTTGTGGATTGAAATCATGTGTCCCAAAAGGTGGGACCCAAAAGCAAGCTGTGGGAGACATTGATTCATCTGCTCTTGAGGCGGGGCTCCCTTGTTAGCGTCTGCAAGAGTTTCTCCTTCTCAAAGATGAAGGATAAAACAAAAATAAAACGATCGGGCACTCAAAAACCATGTCATTGTAGTTTTAGAGAAGTTTTATTACCTACGTGCATTTAGATATGAAAATTCAGGGAAATCTGAAAAATATATTCCAAGGCGTCAGGGGTAGGGGAGCCCTCCCACTGGCTAGCCGGTGTGTGTCCCGCCGAAGAATTGTCTTCCTGGCTGCAGACTGTGTCAGCAGGCGCTCTCTGCCTTTTATAGCGCTGCTTGCTGAAGCGGGCAGTGGAGGAGGGAGAGGCTCTGGAAAACGTCTTGCAGAGGACTGACAGAGCGTAGTGCTGCTTTCAACAAGGTGTTTTGTTTCCATATCCTTTTCTGGCTATTAAACCTACCTGCGACCCAAGTAGGCCGCATAGAATGAAGGAAAATGAAATGAAACCCTTTAATCTTCCAAGACAGACGTTTTTTATACAAAAGTCAAGTGACAGCTTTGAACTAGGGTCTCACCTTCTGCAGAGGAAAAGGCCCAGGCCTCAGAAATGACAGGAGGCTTGGATCTGCTGCCTGTCGGGGAGGTGTGGTGGCTTCCCTGAATGAGGCTGGTCCCAGCCAAATGTCACCGCTGTGACTGCTAGCTGCAAGCCCAACGTTCTGGTTGCTGAGGAAGCAAGTCTTGTGTAAACCATCACGTGCAGATCAAACACTCCTTTAGAGAAGTACAGATTCTGGTCTGAGCAAGGCCTTGAGGAATTTCAGGCTCCTCCAGGGTAACTTTCTACGGCAGAGCTGGGAACATACGGGTATTCGAGAGGCAGTGCTGTGTGGGGGAAAGAGCACTGCTCCTGGAGTCCAAGCCCATTAAGCAACCGCAACTGAGGTAGGAGGAAGAAGCCGTCTGCTCCTCAGCACAGCGACTGTGGTGAGAAGGGCAGATTCTAGAGGCTGAGAGGCTTGCCTCGAATTCCTGTTACGCTGCTCATGAACTAGGAATAGCTTACCCTCTCTGCAGCTTAACTTTCTGTCTTCTGTAATTAGAAAGTAGCAATTCTGTGCATCTTAAAGAGTTTTGATAAAGATTAAATGAGCTAATACCTATAAAGGGTCTAAAGACAGTGGCTGCCACATATAAATACTCTATTGGCTATTTGTCAATTCCTATTCTTTTTTTTTCATGCAAAGTATATATTCTCACAATATTGTAGCTATAGTATTAGGGACCTCTAGAGATCCATTTATATGGAGATATATGGTGAAAGGGAAGGAGAGAGAGAGAGAGAGAGAGAGGGAGAGAGAGAGAGAGAGAGAGAGAGAGAGAGAGAGATCGTCAAATCATCAGGTCCTATGATCTGTTGACTGCAAGCTAGAGATCCAGGATCAGGGGAACCAAGGATGTACATCCTGGACTGAGACCAAACCCCAAGAATCAGAGTGCTAATATCCCAAGGCAGCAAAAAATGGATGGCCCAGCTCAGTCAGAGAGAGTGAGAATGAATTCATCTTTCTTTCTTTTTTCCTATTTAGGGGATTGCATTGAACGAAGTCCATTTACATTGGAAAGGATAATTTGCATTAAATAGTTCAGTGATTCTAGGGCTAAGCTCTTACAGAAACACCCTCAGAGACACACCCAGAAATTGTGTTTCACTAACTATATGAGCATCCCTCAGGTTGGTCAAGTTGACACACAAAATTAAGCATCACAAATCATCTCTTTACCAGCTGGCCAGCCTTAAACCATACTTAATCTCCAAATGGAGCAATAACAAGCTCATAGTTCTTATTAACATGATACTACTGCCATATGTACAACTGAGAACACACTAATCCACTCTACTGAAAAGGAGGTAATGTCCTTGAGTGGGGCGTGCTCTTATCCTGATATCTTTCAACTTAAGTATTGGATGTAAAATTAACATCTAAATACTGATGTAAAGCCAATAGTCTTATGTTACATGATAAGGGACTAAGAGAGAAATGAAAAAGTTATTAGTTTAATATGTACATTTATCTCACAAACATATTCCTAACAAGGAGTAAATACACAAGATGTTACTGCCTTCATTTCTGTAACTGGTCATGCGGTCATTCCTGGTATTTATAATTACCTTCTACTTCCCATTCTATGTTCCCTTTGCTTGCAGCAAGTACCTTAGAAGGTCAGGGTTCTTTACTTGGTAGGGTGACACGCACCTTTGTTCCTGAAGGTTCTTAGCTACTCATATTCTTGCCTGGATTGGTTATTAGTTTTCCATTGACCCAAGTCATAAGTCATGGTAATAGAAGTTCCCTAAAGAATACCCCATTTTTTCAAATCTTCTCTTCCTTGTGGAGTAGTAGCCTATTTCCCCTTAGTATTCTGAATCAATCAGTCCTATTAAGACCATAACTTCTTCTTGGCCTGTTGACTCATAATAGCCAAAGTAACCTGGCAGTAGTCTTAACTCCAAGTTCAATGGAATCATTCCTGTATCTCTTGGTAAAGAATTGTTTCCTCTGAAACTAAGGCTTCTAGCTCTGCAGAACACAAGAGATCAGAAACAGGAAGTAAAATCATTTGCACATGGGCCACTAGGGGTAATGGTGGGTGGGGCCATTCCCATTTCCACAGCTTGATTCCTGGATTCACAGAACTTGGTTATGAGGAAAGCACCACTTTATACTGGACACTAATTCAAAGCATACACCACCTTCTGAAGAACCTTGTCTTGGTCACTTTTCCATTGCTGTGACGCGATACCCAACATCCACAGTTTAAGGGGAGGAAAAATTTATTTTAGCTCACAGTTTCAGTAGGTCACAATCTATTCATGGGTGGCTGGCAACAGTGGAAGCCCATGGCGGAGGCTGAAGTGGGAGCAACTCTTCACAGCATTGCAAATAGGAAGCCAAGTCCCAGAAGGAAGGAAGGAAGTAGCATATAATCTTCCAGGTCCTGTTCCAGTGATCTATTCCTTCGAAGTATAAGCCCCTAATCTACTACACACTTGTAATCTATAGTTTACCACGCAGCTCTAATCCATCACATGCCCATAATCCACCCCTCCAGACCATGCTCCCACCTCCTAAAAACACATGGTTCCATAGATAATCTATAACACTGAAATACATGAGACTTTTGGGGACATTCCAGATCCAAACCACAATAAACCTGGATCCAGTCCTGCAAAATCCTGCCACTAAGCAGTCATTGTAACTGAGTCTTCAAAATGCCAATCTACTGTACTATCAATGGTGTTTCAGAATGTTGGAGAATACTGTCAAACCTGCTAGTTTCAGGAATGTGAGTCTCCTGTTGCTGTGAAGTGAGTTCCTTGTTCAGAAGCAATGCTATGTGAAACATGCCGGGCATGGAAAGACAGAGGTGCACCACTCCACAATTGTAGCTTTTGCGGGAGTTTTCTCTATAGGAAAATCAAATCCATATACAGAGTGTCTGGTCCAGTAAGGACAAAACACTGTCTCTTTTTATGATGGATGTAGTCTAATGCGATCAACTGCCTGCTGCTCAGTACCTGGCTGACCACCCTGGGGACTGGTGCCATGTCAGAATCCCAGGCGCGGGAGGAGTCCAAGCAGCGGCTGGACTAGCCCTTAACGCTGCTGCAGCAGAAGAGATTCAACCTGAGAGGGAACCAGACTGTCTGCTCTTCAGGGGGTCTGCAAGTCCACTGGCCCCACCCCTTTCTCTGGGGCATTATATCATTACTCTTTGGGTGGCTATCGTTCTTAGAGTGCAAATGAGGTGTGAAGTAACTTCTGATCTTTCTGACACAGTGCAAAGTTGTGCAAGGCTTAGGGAAATAGCTACACTGAGCCAGCCTTTCCCAAGTCTGTATTGGGGAAAAAAATAACTCCATTAGAAGTGCTAAATGAGGATCATAATGAGATATCCAAAGTCTTGCCAAGTGAATTTAATCACTTTCTGATCCCAACAGCCACACAATTCAACTCTTTCTTAGCATAATTAAGCAAGTGACAATGAGGATACTATTCTAAGACATGGTAATGAGATGCTGAGGGGCCTGAATTCAGCTGGAGGGAAATTCCTATTAAATATTTATTAGATATGCAAGTTCTTTAATAGCTAGAAAAAATAGAAAAGGAAATCTAGTTAAGTGAGGTCCATTTCCTTTGAAACCAAACTGTTAAAAGCAGAAGCTGCCAGGTCACTAGTTGTAAGCATCTTCCTCTTTCTGGCCTGAAGGCTTAGCTAGACTTTGTAGCCATAAAACTCATAGGTGAGTGGGAGCCACAGAAAAGAGAGGCTCAATTAGGGGTGATGGAGTGATGGCTGGGTAGTAAAAAAAGAAGGAAAGGATTAGTGAGAGGCAGGGGGTTGTAGTACAAAGAATGGGCATTCCACTCACCAGGCAGACTTGTGTTTGAAAGAGAAATAAAAGAGAGAGAGAGAGAGAGATGCAGAGAGAGAGAGAGAGAGAGAGAGAGAGAGAGAGAGAGAGAGAGAGAAGGGGAAGAAGAAGAGAGGGATTTTGAGTCAATTGCTTTCCTTTTCTGAGTCTATAGTCTCATGCTCTGTATAATAGGTTTATTCAGACCTTACCTTACTCACAGGGTTTTGGAGGGGATTGGATACGATAAAGGCTGTGAAATTTCTTTCGAACCTGGAAAACATTGCACACACAAAAGGGGCTCGCGTCATTGACTCTCTTAATTCTAGTGAGAAAATCTCCTGTAGTGTTAGCAAGCTCCTAGTGGAGTTCATGTCCATCCTCCAGGTGTCACTACAGGAACAAAGCAAGTGGAATTGGTGGGAGGAGTTGGCGGGAAGACAAAGGTTTGCCCCACAGTGTGCATTACTCCTACCCAGGACACCTTGAACACTGACAAGGATTGTGATCACATATTTCTTCTAACTGATGTTAAGTCATATGCAAATGAGATGTGGGCTCCAGGCCTGGCCAGCAGGAAAGGGAGGTCAGCCTCTTCTGGGTCTCCCATGGGCATGTTTAGGGAACTAATGGGCCTCATGTACACAAGAGGCAGACTGGGAGGGGCTTTGCTCAGGCCTTTAGGCAGGCCCTGGGAGATCCATGTGAGCACTCATGTACAAGTGTAAGGGTGTCGAAAACATATGAAGAGTGATTCACATATACAGAGAAAGTTTAAGTTAATAAAAACCCTTATTACAGTAAGAGACCCTTTGCCAAGAATGATTCATGGCAATGTGTCTCTTACTGTGATGCATATTTAAATTTCAGCATTCACTGTATTTTTGTAATCACCCCTTGTTGGTCATAAATATATGGCATATCACTGGATCTGGCATCATGTGACTTTCGGCTTTTCACCAAAGTCAAATGACCCTGAAAGGTAAACATTTTGAATCAATTCAGGATGTGCAGGCAACCACAACTGCACAGCTAAAACCCCACAAAATAGGACGTCCAGAATTGTTTTAGAAAGCGATGAAAGTGGTCGTATAAATGTATTCCATGTGGGAGGGCGTATTTTGAGGGGGATTACTGGCACAGTGTCTTTTGTTATAATATTTAAAATTTTTTTCCAGACATTCACCATATTTTTGATCCAGGCAGGTGAGCAGCCAGCTCTCAGAAGTCCTGTTTAGTCCTTCATATTGTTCACTTACAGATCGCCTCCTTTTCTGAAGTGTCTTTGACTAACTTTATTACAACACACAGGACTAGCAATAACTGTTGTGTTGTGTGAAAGCTCGTGACTATCATGTTCTACGGGCTCTTACCTTTCATTTGTATATAATCTCTGTTCTGCCTAATCTATTGCCTCGGGTTGTACTTTGATAGCAATGTTACCTACCCTATTTATTTTGTATTTGTATGTGTGTCTTGGCCCCTTCCTCCGACATTTCTGTGCGTAGGTGGGCCAACCCTAGCCCGAAATGTTTTGTGGGGGAGCAGGGAAGGGTTCAGCAGAGGGTTTAACCTCCAAGTGACCAAGAGCAAGGCCCAGAGGCAGCACTAAGCAGCTCTGTCCATCCAGAAGCTTGCCAGGGTATCGGAGTGCCTTTGCCTGGTCCTCTCTCTGCAGGCGATCAGAACCCTTGGCTTTGGTTGGACCACACACGTCTTATTGCCTCAGTATTTTCCCAGTGCTGGACAAAACCGACAAGAGTGAGTACCTCCGGAAGCAGCAGAATGTCTGCTGTAATAACCAGTTTCTCTGAAATTTAAGGGAAGAACTAAGTTTCTATATGCTATACCAAGGTCAAATTCTGATAAAAGGAGTAGGAATTCCAAGTTTATAAAGTCAGATGGGTTCGAAACGCAACTAAGTTGAGAAAGTATAGTTGACTATTCAGTTGGGTTCTCCACACTCCTGCTTTGCTCCAGCCACTTGTGTTAATTGTACAAATGAGGAAACGCAGGTAAGATGCTTGCCTGAGGTCACCTAGCCAGGAAGGGGAAGAGCTGGAATGTAGCTGGACTTTTTACTTTTTATCTGTTAAATTTTTCAGTGACTAAAACAATTTCTCTCCCTTTGTTTCGTTCTGTATTTCATCTTTTATTTATTTATTTTCCTACCTTTATTGAGGCATAATTGACAAATGAAATGGGGATATACTGAGGCTGTACAATGTGATGTTTTGATATGCAATTTAAACCTGGAACTTTTGATGTCTAGTCAGTTTTTTCTTGCTGCAAACCACTGCTGCTGTCATCTCTCAGCGTGCGCTGTAACAAACAGCCATAGTTGGGACATTCTCTGCGAACCATTAAAATGCTCTAGAAATAAGCCTGTGAGAACATTGGAATTTTACAATTGTGCTCCATGAATAAAGCCTCAGGACAGAAGAATAGTAAAACCATTTATTAAAATATTTAGATCAACTGACAGCAGTAATAATTAAGTACCCGTAGCAGCGTTAAGCTGTGTTTGAGATTTGTGTAAGTGGAGAGATTCTTTAAAAAAAAAAGATTTCTTCATTGTGTTAGAAAAAGAAACTTGGCCGAGTAGTTGTATATCACTGAAGACAAGAAGTGGAACAGTAGGGGACGTTGCAGGTCTGGTAGGTTCCAAGAGCAGGAGGTTCCAGGAGGCAAATCTTTCCAATGATGGCACTTCCTCGATTGCAGAAATGTTTGATCTTTGACCTTGACATGGTTCGAGACAGGTGCCAAAAGAGTGTGGGAAGCTTTCAAACAGTTCTCATTGTCTGGATCATAGTTTGTCCTACATTAGTGCTCAAGAAAAGACTTACAAACACCAGTAGCCACTGTTGCATAGATATGGAAGCCAAGGCCTTGAGAGTTGACTCCTTATGTGACACGGGTCCCTGGAGATTTTCTATTGCAACGTGTTTCTGGGAGTTGGTGATCTATGGCAGGAGACAGCAGACTCAACCAAGTCTGGGCTTCCATGTTATGCCTAGTTCCTGATCCTTGTCCCCTAGGCTCGATACCTATTCTTTGCTGACAGCTCTTGTGGTCCAGACTTCTGCATCTGCTCCTGTCAGACTTCTGCATTCACATCAGGAAAGTACACATGCAGGTACTTTCCCAGCGCTGTATTTGTAAAGGGATACTTTCCAGATTTCCTTGACTTTGTAATTGCATTCGAATGAATAAACATGATAAATACCAAGTCATATAATGGGTTTTAAAATGAAAAACCAATATTCCTACCTTCTATCCTTCTCCAGCCTTAGCCCCCTTCCCTAGCAGTGGACATTTTGACCTACTGCACATCTGCACTGAGATCTGTTTTTGGTTAACTCTATGACTAAAGAATATATTCATATGATTATTATCTATCACTATTTTCAATAATGTTTACTGGCTCCATGCAGTGAGAGATAAGGGCAATTACTTGTGGAATCTACCTTTAAACGCTTAGAGCATCAGCTTCCAAGGTGGCCCTCAATGATCTCCACCTCCCGGTATTCATACTGTGGTGTAATTCTTTCCCACATTGTACCGGGACACCGGGATTGCCCTGTGTGACTATTAAGTACATGGCTGAAGTGCTACTATGTCACTTCTAGAGTGAGATTGTAAAAGATACTTGTCCGTTCCACCTTGATCTCTCTCATTTTCTCTATCCTTTCTTATTCATTCTAGGGGAGATCAGCTGTCTTGTCCTGGGGACACTGAGACAATCTTGGGGAGGGGCCTACTTGGCAGGATCTGAGTCACCAGCTTGTAAGGAGCTGAGGCCTCCTGAAAATAACTCTGTGAATAAGTTGTCTCTGAAGTGGCTCCTCTAGCTGCTGCCTGGTCTGCAGATACCTGCAGTCTAGCCAACAGCTTGCCTGGAGCCTCATGAAACCCTGAGCCAGAGCTCCCTTGCTAAGCTGCTCCTGGATCCCTGGCCCTAAAAAAGGCAAGATAATAAGTGTTGGGGCGGGAGGTGATATCAGAGGCTAAAGTGCTTGCCTAGCAAGTGCAAGGCCCTGGATTAGATTCCACGGTAGCAACACAGAAACGGGGCATTGTGGCATTTGCCTGTAATCCCAGCACCAGGGAGGCTGAGGCAGGAGGGTAGCTGTGTGTTCTAGGCCAGCCTGGGCTACACAGTGAATTCAGGACCAGCCTGGACTAAAGAGCAAGATTTGTCTCAAAAATAAGTAAGTAAATAAATAAATATTTAAAAAGGATAATAAGTGTCATTTTTAGTGAGTACTTTTTGGCCGTATTTACTTCTAAATATAAAGAACTAACAACTCTGAGTTCCATTATAAGACAGATACTTCATTATTTAGTTCTCCTATTAGTACATTGTAACTTTCAATAGTAGACCTCTTATTCTTGGTTGTCAATTTTTAAAAGAATGTCTTGACTTTGCATTTTACACTATGAGAATAATGGTGTGGTGTTTCTAAGATTTCCTCCTCCTTTGGTACCACTTAGCTTTCTACAACTTGACCTTTATGTTTAAAATAAGCAGGATTTGACACACACATGGTAGGGCGAACAGGATGATGCAACCCATAGACACATTACTCAGCTACAATAAGGAACAACTCAGGGCCAGTTTAGTTCCATGTCTGCTTCTACCCACTTCCTCTGTCTCATAGTATTTTTTTTTACCGTTTTTATTAATATATATATATATATATACGCAACACATAATGTTTACAATGAACTTGAGTAATTTGTGCACGTACGTGTTACTTCAACATTAGGGTCCCTTCCCCTCCCCATTTTTGGCCCTCCCACACCCTCTCCGTCCCCCCGTGACTCCCACCATCACACCATTTGGTTCTACAGAATGCCTATGTTCTGGGATTCCCAAACCAGAACAACCATGTGATATTTAACATATTTAATCTTTTGTGTCTGACCCACTTTACCACTAAAATCACCACTTATTAGCTGAGTTTCTCACTCCTAGCATGGGCTGCAGTGGCCATATCCTGATGCCTCTTCTCTGCGTCCAGCAGAGCCCTTTATTGGGGTGAATTGCCAAAAGTTCCTTTTTTTCTGTATCTTACTATATCTTTGCTGAGATTCTTGAACATGGCCTCACCCACCAGTCCACACAAGAAAAGAACTACAACAATGAAATTCGTAAGGCTAGAGAATGTGAGAAAGAAAAAGAGAGAAGTTAAATTTCATATTCCTTAGCTGAGTACTGGAAGGTAAATGTACGTTCAAAAAACATGCTACATTAAATGAGCTTAAGTCTGTACAAATTGCTACATTAAATGAACTTACATCTATATAATGTAAGTATATTACACTTAAAGCAACTGATAAAGTGGCATGCTTAGATATTTTAGATTTTTAAACTTTCATAAATTATTTCCTCACATTTCACTAATTACTAACATTTTGCCAGATTTGGTTTATCATTTTACCTACCTATACATCCATAAATTCATGCATACATATTTTAAAGATTTTATACCAATTCCCCCGTTACTATTTTGAAAAAAATTGTAGATGTTGGATTAACTTGACCTGTAAATATTTCAGTATACATCAGTGTCTTATTTACTATTTTGTTGTTGTGGAAAAATACCCAGCACCTACAATTTAAGGGAGGAAAGATTTATTTTAGCTCACAGTTTCAAAAGGTCTTATACTGTCCATTCAAGGGCAGACGGCTGGAAATGGTGGAACCACATGGTGGGGCTGGAGTCAGAGAAAGGGCTCCGCAGAACAGAGCCAAACAGGGGAGGAAGGGTGGAGCTAGCACACAGCCCTTCAGATCAAGCCCCAAATAGGCTCTTCCAGCCTGGTCCTATCTCCCAGCAGTACACAATATCCCTAAGTTCACGAAGCTTCCGGGGAACATTCTAGTTCTAAGCCACAATCCGTAAAAGTTATGAGGTAGTTTTATAGCATAACTACGATGTCATTATCAAATATAAATGTAGTAATGATTTTTAATAAGTATCACTAAATATCTGATTACTATTGAAAATTTTAATTACACACACTATAGTTCGTTTGAATCAGAGTTCATTTGCTAGATTTATTTTGTAAAACGTTTCAAGGTGTAGAAACTCTTTATATCTTTTTGCCTCTCATAATTTATTTCCTTAAGAAACCATGATGTTTGGGTAATGTGGCTTTTTCTAGTTAAATCTTCATGGTATAAGTTAAGATGTTCCTCTGTTCTCTATGTTCCTTACAAACTAGTATAATATACAGGCTTGATCTGATTCAGATTTGAGTAATGTCCATCACAGGGGACGTTGGTCATCTCTTTCATGTCCAAGTTTTGTTAGAGTAACCATCATTATTGCTTGGTGCCCAGATCCATTCCTTCATTAGTGATTTCAAAATGGTGGCACTCTAACTACATTTTTATTTTTATCTAGACTATTTCTATAAAGAGAAATTTTCTTTATTTACTCTTCAGTTAACCACTGTCATGGTCCATATAGAAAATGCAGAATAATATCTGATTCTTTCCCTTTAATTACAAATTTCAAAAAGAAGTTGACTTCCTAGCATCATGACAAAAGTGACCAATTTCTGAATCATGAAATCATGGATTAAGACATGTTTGATATGTATAATCCATCAGAGTCAGTATCGTTTGGATACCCAATTTGTGCCATGTTTGGCCACTAACTTGGCTCTTAGTCATTTTTCTTCACACCAGGAGTCCTTGGCAGTCTCCCTGCATTCTGGTAAGATAACCTGTTCCAGGGTCATTGTCTACATTTCCTGCTCAGACTTGAGAGGAATCATTTTTTTCAAGAGGATCTTAGTTTTTTAGTGGGAAATAGTATTTCATGATCACAATCTACTTTTTAAGGATGTGCATTTATTGGATCAGTCATTGTTTCTAAAGATTTTTGGTAGAAGAGCTAGAAAATGTATATTTAAGATTAAATATGTCAAGAGTTCACAGTAATTTACATTCAGGACTACAGGGCGTTTATGTAATTTGTATCTTACATCCATATCTCCTTATTCTCACACTATGTATCACAGTTTTCAAGGTCACAGGGGATGGTGGAATTAAAATATCAAACAATTTCTTACTCAGTTTATCTCATCTTCCAAACAGAACTGTTTCAGAATAACAGTATTAATGCTATTACCACCAACATGTTTATCATAAATACTTAACAATTTTTATAGCTCTTTTTGTCTTTAAAGTGCATCACTCTAGGGATGTACTATCAAATTACTGTGTTTAGAGGTTCTGTGCTAGTTTCTCATTGCCACCAACTACAAACACAATCACATTGTTTATTGCATTTTTCATTTAATTTTTAAGAAATTGCTGTTTTATGGTGTTATTTGATGATTATATAATATAGTTACATGGTTCCAAAAGCAAATCTACAAAGAAATAGTCACAAAAGTCTAGCTTTGCCCACTCCACCTTGTTTCTATCCTGCCTTGGAGCATCCATTTCAAAAACATGTAAAACTCGTCCTTCCCGTAGTTTTAGTCTACACAAATATTCATACATTCATTTCTAGACTAAATGATAGTGTGACATAACCATGTGTGACTGTTGGAGTCAATCAGGAACCACTCCTGTATTAGGGTTTAGGAACCACGCCTAGAGCAGGCAGTTAGGACCAGCCTGGATTAAAGTGTGAGTGACTTGTGGGCCAGCAAATAAGGGAAGAGCACCCACCCACATGTGGGAGGGACAACCGGGAAACTGTACCAAAGGAAGGAAGAAAAAGACTGCTACAGCCTTTTCCTCTGGGGAGAGACTGGACTTGATGTGACTCGGCTTCCTGTGTGTGATGTCCTGAGGAGCTGCCTCCACCTCTGCCTCTGCCAGGTACTTCTATGGCTGCAGGCCGCCCCAGAATGGACTGTGACCTTCTGAAACTGTGAGCTAAAAATAAATCCTTCCTCCCCTAAATTTGTGGGTGTCGGGTATTGTGTCGAGTCACAGCAATGAAAAGGCAACTAAGACATCGTGCTTTTACATCTTGTTTTTTTAACTTACTGTATCCTAGAAATTACTCTATAATCATATGTTGAGATCTTCACTTTCCAAAAGCTATCCTTGTATTAAATGTACACAACTTAAGGAGTTTGGAGGAAAGTGTACACCCAGTGAGGTGTCACCACAGTCAAGGCCCTCACCACCAGAAGCCTCGGTCCACCTTATTTATTTATTTCCTTTCTCATTCACTTAATATATCATACTCCCTTGTGGACTCATCATTTGTTTAACCCATCTCCTGTTGAGCAGTGGGCTGTTTTCACATGTTTGCTTCTAAAGAACTGTTCTGCAATAATTAGCTTTGTACATACGTCCTTCAACATTTGGGCCATTTTACCTTTGAAATTATTCCTAGAATGGTTAAGATCAGATCAGAAGACAAAAATACATGGTTTTCTGACATATTGTTAAATTTCTGTCCATTAGAGGGATTGCTGTGTACATTCCCACCAGCAAAGTTGCTACTTCCATGTTGTTTAATGGCCATCATTACCCTCCCATGCTTTATCTGTAATTGAAAAGTCAATAGCAAGTGTTGACAGTGACAGGTAGTAGAGAAAACGCTTAGATCTGCAAGCTTTCAGTCCCTGACTGCTGGCATCCCATATCCTGGCTCTGCTACCAAGTAATTGTGCATCCTTGAGAAAATTGCTCACTTTCTCTGTGCCTGAGTTTATCAGTAAAATGGGGATAGTGATTAAAAAAAGATTTAATAGGGTTATTTTGAGGATTAAATGAGACAAATTAATAAGTGAAATGTATTTCACCCTGCCCAGAACATAGCATACATATTTTTAAGGAGTAAATGTTACTTCCAGCTAATATTATTTTACTTTTCCCCAAATTATTTGCTTATTAGTATGTATTTGCAATATGTAATAGTTACTTTAAGGGCTGGAGGAATAGCACAGTGGTTAGAGCGCTTACGTAGCTAGCGCAAGTCCCTGTGTTCCATTTCCCAGCACCACATAAGCTCAGGACATAGTGGCACAAGCCTGTAATCAAGGCATGCAAGAGACTGAGGCAGGGCACAGTAGGTTCCGGGCTACATAGTAAGTTCAGGACCAGCCTGCACTACAGAGGGAGACTTTGTCTCAGAAAAAAAAATTGAGATATTTATGCCTGTGCCTATCCCATCTTAATCATTTTTACTTTCATTTCCCATTCCCCCTTCCCACCTTATCCCCATTTTAATAAATTCTTATAGAATCCCCATGAGGTAGGTAGTATTAACTCCAATGTAGAGATCAGAAAACCGAGGCAAGAGAGATCAAAATAATTTGTCCTAGGCCACACAGCTGGAAGGGTGAAGCTGAGACTCAGACTGTCTCTAACACCTGTGCTATTAGCAAGGATGGTTCCACCTCAGGGTTTCTCTCTAGGGCTTGCTTGGGCTGAGCTGGGGGCCCAGGCACTCGGGGATGCTCCAGATTCCTCCCTCCTTGCAGTGCATGTGCTCAGTGCCATTATTCTTCACATGCTGTGCTTCCTACCCTTCACTCTGAGGTCTGGATTCTCTGGCTGGCTTTGTTCCAAGTGACCTGGTGCCTTGTGTATTCACTATTTCTTTTTGCATTCATAAGCAAGAGGGAGTGGAGGGGGTTGAAATTATTTCTATGAATAATTAAAAAGCACTGTTCTGAGCGAGCAGACACTTGTTACTCCCCAGGAGAGGTGGAATACTTCCTCGTTGGGGCAGGGTCTGCAGATCTGAGGTACCACGTTGTTGATTTTTCATGGTTAGTTCATCAAGTCACCTTTCTTTGGATGCGGGCAGCTGAGACAAGACAGAAAATTAACACATAATTCAGTTTTAATTAAAATGGTTTTTAAAGTACTTATACAAATTAAGAATGCACTTACAAATCTCTATCTCTGTAATCTCCCGTCTTGAACCAGAATCAGAGTTAAGCTTGTGGGATCTGAAATTTATAAAATTTGTGTGAGCCTTTTGGAAATGAAACACAAATTACAAATCCAAAATCAGGCAAGAGAGACAATATTTGTTTATAAAGGGAAAACAAATGACAGAAATCATAAGTCTGGAAGGCAGACACATGTTCCGGTCATCATGAAATCCAGAAAAATAGCACAATATTTTAATTAACTGCCTGATGTGTTCTTTAATCAATTCTACATATGACAATGTTATAATATTGTCTCTAGAGCAAATAGATAGGTATTTTCTTCTTTTCACTCTCAATATTGATGGAAATTATTTTAAATTTCTGATAGTGCACAATGTCCCCCAACTTTTACAACTTTATTGATAGTTCATCTCTATTAATCTATTAATCTCTATTAATAAAAATTCATCTGGCTCTTTATATATTAATATAAGGTTTGAAAAAATGTTCTGAGTAGCCTCTGATTTTGTGCATTTAAACTTTATCTTTTAATACCCATACACTTTTGGTGCCAGTTGAATTAAGACATGTGTACAAGCAATCCTTTCAACCTTGACATGACCCTGGATGAGCAGATTAGCAGGTAGAAGGGATGTCCTGGAAGTCATTCCTATGGGAAAATGCTTGAAATAACTGCAGTGATCATAAAGGTAACCGAACACCTTATAAATATATTCCTTTTAACTCAAAATATATTTATCCCAACTCAATTTGTCCTCCCTCAGGTCCCCAAAATGGAAAAACAGGATGGATGGGCAAGTAGAATCCCAATGGTGCAGCAAGCTTAGCTTGTCGTGATTAAAATATCTTTTGCACATTTAACAAAACAGATGGCCTAAGAACACCTTGCAAGGGAGCCTGGCATGCGCATCACCTCCCTATCCATTAATTTCAGGGTCTCTGGGACCCTACACTGGGCTTTTATGTTTAGATCTAAAATGTCTCCCAAAGGTCTAGGGTAGGGTGTGTGTCCTGATTGGAGGAAGGTGGGTCATGCAATGAGCAATTTTTCTCCACTCTGCCCTTCTGCAGTACCATTTCTCCCTTACAATCAGTAAGTTGTAGACAGAACTCTATGCATCTGTTAGGCAAAGTTAATTTCTCCTCCACGAAGTCATGAGTGTTGGGTATTATGCCCAAACAATGAGAAACTGACTAATATTGGAGACTATTAAGTTGTTGAATGAACATTTTATGAGCCTGACCTAAGACATTTCATGGCCCAAGCTTTAAAAAAATTAAAAGTTAATAATAACCCAGTGCATACTTGATATTTGCTGAGAGGAGGACTTAAGTATTTTCACAATCAAAAAGATGACTATGTAATGTGATATGTATGCTAATTAGCTTGATTATGGTAAATGTTTCACGGTGTATGCGTATATTTAAACATGTTGTGCACATTCAGTATGTAAAATATTTATACTTCAATAAAGCTGAAAAAGAAATAAAAATGCTTCTTTTTATCAATGTGTCTTCTAAAGTTATGTCTGTGCTTTTGATTAGGAATCACTGTTAGCCTTACTTTAGACCCAGTGGGAACTCAGGTGAAGGATATGAAGCACTTACAAGATCCCATTGAAGGAAACACTGGGTGCCTTGCTCATCCTACACAAGCTCCAGCCTGGCCTCTTGCTTAGCCTGTTCTAGAAAGCTCCTTGGGGGGAGTGAAGACATTTAATTAATGTCAAAAACAGAATGTGAGTCCTTAACAAGTAGCTACATGAACACTTCTTTGCTTAGACGGCCTATGGGAACGTTGTTGTATTAGTTTGTGCTGCTATAGCAAAATACCTGAGACTGGCTAATTTATGAAGAACAGATATCTATTTCTTCACAATGCTAGAGGATGACGAGCCCATCATCAAGGTGCTTGCAGGTTTGGTTAGGTGGGGAGAGTTGGTCTTTGCTTTGAAGATAATGCCTTGTTACTGTCCCCTAAAGAGGGCAGGATGGCAATGTTCTCACATGTGGAAGTTGGGAAGGCAAATGAGCTGAATGCTGTGCTTAGCCCTTTTACAAAATTTTAATGTCATTCGTGAAGGATTAGACCTCATGACCTGATCACTTCTTAAAGGGGGAGGGACAAAAAGAGAGCTGGAAAGCCCTTGTCACTTGGACAAGATACATATGTGCACAAAATGCTCAACTCCACTGTAAACTTTAATTTTTGCACTTGTACATATCAATAAAATGGGAAAAAAAGACATAAAAAGAAAATGTTAAAAGTCTGACATCTTAATATTCTAACATTGGCAATATGTGAACTTTAGAGAGAAAACATCCAAACCGCAACAATGGTGTCCCTATTATTTCAAAGGACATCGCACAAGCACAGGCCCTGAGATCAAGAGCATACTGTGACAGCACCACTAATAACCATGACGCTGGACCCAAACACTAGCCTAATGTCAGAATACAGAATGGCTTACTAATCTTAAAACAAAAACAAGACACAAGAGTGAGATTCTCGACCTCAGAATTTAGATTTCTTCTGGTTCAATTAGAAAGGGCTGCACACTACCTATAAGGTGGTAGAAAGTGTTATTGGTTGGATCCAGACTGTCCCCCAAAGCCTCATGCATTGGATGTTGTGGGACAGCTATGGAACCACGTGCTCTTAAGAGGTGGGTCAGAAGGGGCAGAGCCTGGGACATGACCTGGAAGGCTGTATGCTACCTCTGCCCCTTCTTGCTCATTGAGCTTCGTATCTGCTCCTGCAGGGAGCAGCTTTTCCTCCAGCTATACTCCACCATGTACTTCCACCATCATCAGCTGTCCGTGAATGGACCGAGACCTGAGACCTTGAGCTGAAATAAGTCTTTCCTCCTTTAAGTTGTAGATGTTGGGTATTTTGTCCCAGCAACGAAGAAGCAACTAGGACGGAAAGTAAGCATGAAGATAGGAAGAAAGGCCTGGAAAGCTGGGGAGATGGTGGCTGGACATCAGCCCCCTGAAGGTTGAGCTGGAGGATGGATGGAGGAGGGGAGGATGACCATGGCGTCTTCCCTCTCTGCTTCTAGAAAAGATATGATCACCGGGAGGAGTCAATGCCAAGGTTCCCTCCATAGAATCTGATGGCCATGGACTTCATATTAGTTTAACATGTCATTACAAGTGCACACCTGTAATCTCAGCACTTGGGAAGCAGAGGCATGAGGATTGACATGAGTTCAAGGCCATCCCAGTCTACATAGTGAATTCAGGACCAGTCTGGACTGTGAAGTGAGATTTTGTCTCAAAAAACGTTGGGCTAGGTGGTGCAGATCAGTAGTCCCAGCACTGTGAGAGGCTAGGGTAGAAGATCACCAGTTCAAGCTCTAAGAAACTTAGTGACTTAGTGAGAACCTGGATCAAAACAAACAAACAAACCAACAAACAAAATCAATAAAACAAACATCACTAAAAGAAGGAAACTTTTTCTGATAGAATCTCACCTGTTCTCATTTCCTTGAAATTCTCTTAAAAATTCAAATATGTTACCACCAAGTGAAAAAATATTTTAGTGAATTTTTTCATTTTATAAAATAATACATTATCATTGTACAAAATGTGTTAAAGGTAATCATGAAGAAGGAAAAAAATTATTCATTGTGCCAGAACTCCAAGGAATCAGACTGATTGGTCTACAGGCCTTTGACTCATGACATTACGAGCATATTATAAAATATTTTGGAAAATATGATTTTGTAACAATATAGAATATTATTACACAAACAGATACCATAATTTAACCTTATTTCATTGTTGATTATATAGGTGGTTTTCTGTTCTAGAAAAATTACTGCAGTAGACATCCTTGAACGTGAGTATTTCTTTAATGTAAGTTCTTTAGAATAAATTCCTAGAAGTCAAACCATAGGGCCGAAAGGCATGAGTCTTTGTAGAACTTCTGGTACTTATAGCTAAACTGACTTTACGAAAGATTATACTAAGTTCTCCCCTAACCATCAGTGTATTTGAGTGTTTCCTTAAACATATGCCGGTGTAAGATAGTATAATTAAAGGGTATTATTTTATAAATTAATGGGTGAAAAAATATTATTTACTTTTTAAATTTCCAGCTCTTTAATCACTGATATGACTGAACATATCTAATTACTTATTGGCCATTTTTGCTTCTCATTTTGTGCATAGTTTGCCTGTTTTCATTTAATCCCCTTCTATTTTCACTTCAGGATTATAATTACTTTCTTAATGCTTTGCAGCCATAGTTATCACAATAACATTATTGGACGTTTACAGTGGGGCAAGGCCAGGTCTAAGTATCTTCTATTCATTGACTCATTTAATCCTCACAAAATGTAAATGGATGAGTAGTATTATGATCTCCAATTTATAAGCAGGGAAAATAGGAACAGAGAAGTTAAATAACTTTTCCAAATCATCAAGACACACAGCTAGAGGACAAGCCATTTGAGGCAGTCTGATGAAAAAGCAAGCTGGTTTTATGTTACAGTGTGATGGTCCCCAATATTTTTGGCACCAAGGACTGGTTTCATGAGGAAAGCTTTTCTGCAGTGGCCAGTGCTGTAGTGTGAGGTTTTGGGATGAGTCAAGAGCATTATACTTATTATGTACCTTATTTCTATTATTATTACATTTGAACATATAATGACATAATTATACAATTCAGATAATCAGGCATTAGGTTCTCATAAGGAGCACGCAACCTAGATCTCTCCTATGCGCAGTTCACAGTAGGGTTTGTACTGCTATGAGAATTTGATACTGTTGCTGATCCGACAGGAAGTGGAGTTCAGGTGGTAAAGTGAGTGACAGGGAGCAGATGGTTGCTAGACTGCCACTCACTTCCTGTGGCACTGCCACTCATTCCTTTTCCTAATGGGCAGTGGACAGGGTGAGGTCCCCTGTTATAGTGGTTGCATATATTTTCCTACTCTTTGAATTTTTTCTTAATTTTTTCACTTGGTATTTTTATATAAAGATTGATCTTAAATACATATGGTATTCAAATTTATCAGTGTTTTTATGGTCTTTATTTTTATACTTATAAAATCTAAAAAAATCTTTTACTAGTTAATGATCTGATAAATATTACCTATATTTTAAAGTGCTATTCAGGGACTTTAATTCTAAAATGTCATTTTAAAAAATTCATTGCAATGTATTTGGATGGGAAAGGTGAGGTGAAAAGTTATCATTTATTAATCATTTTTGACATTCTGCTGCCTTTCGCAAACACTGAGTACAGAATGAGGATGAAAACGGTTTATATCTCACAGGGTCATTGTACATGGTAAAGATTAAGGGAGAGAAAAGCAAACAGACACACAGATACAGACACAGACACACAGACACACACACACACACAGACACACACACAGACACAGACACACAGACACACAGACACACACACAGACACACACACAGACACACACACAGACACACACACACACACACAGACAGACACACACACACACACACACACACACACACACAAAGGTTAACAAAAGTTATCCTTCCTAAAACCACTCTGTCCAATCCAGGACATGCTTCTAGAGTAATTATATATTTACTTAAGTCTTCTGTACTTGTTTCCTGATCCTGTTTTGCTGCTTTCAGAATTTTATGATCCCCCCTTGAAACATTTTATGAGCTTCTTGAAACTATTTGAATAAAGTGCACTTCTCTGAAAGAAGTTATACACCTCATAAACAAAAATGGACTTTTACTATCCTGTCTGAAGTATGATACCTAAAAAATTCACTCATAATGATAGTGGGCACTTTATTGATTTGAGGAAATCAGCTTGTTATATCTGGTCACTTAAATTATTTTGATAGGAACAATTGATTTTATATCACCTGTTCCTTCCCTTTCATGAGTATTAGACTTGGATGACCACATTTAAAATAGATGTATGGATTTAATAATAGCAACCGTAACAAGGATATCATCCTCAAACCCCTCCTAACTGCTCATGTTTAAATTAACAGCACTGTCTGTTGGCCCCGCTTCCGTAGCATAGCCTGTATCCATCTATTTCCCGCCTACTCCGTTGTTTCCACTCTGGTGCAGAAACTCATCTTCTATCATAACTATAGTTCTCCGTGGTCCCTTGATTCCACCCAGTCCATTCTCTGTGCATCAGTCAAGGCGAACCTCCTAATATATGTCATATCTTGTCATTCCTCTGCTGGGAACCCACCAGTGGACTCGTAGAACAGGGTTTGAAATATGGTCCTTGGACTGCTTGCATAAAAATCACCTGAGATATTTACAATATGAATGTCTGGGCCTTGCCTAAAATGCGTTGCGAAGCTCTATAGGTAGGGCCCAGGAGATTGCACACTAAACAAGCACCCTTTGTAGATCAGTTCTCTTTCAGAATCAAGTTCTTGCCACGAACCCCTTAGGGAATGACTTTGACTTTCCAATGTCTCCTTCCCTCTGATCCTAAGAAAGCCCTGGTATGTAACAGGGGTCCAGGATGTCTCCTCTGAAGGAATGAAGTGGAAAGCGCAATGTATGCATACTTGAATGAAGCTGAGTAGCTGAGATGAAGATGGGGGGGCGGAGGACTAACGTCCTGAGTGTAAGGAGTTTGGTTTTCTCTGATATTTGGGATTTTTTCCATCTGTGCCTTTCTTCATCTGTGTACTCCAAGTTATGCTTCCTATCTGTCCTTTCTCTCACACAGCCTAAGTCTACCTGGATTGACTGATTCTGAACTCCTTGTTTCGCATAAGTTATTAATTCTAGGCCATTTGTGTCAGGTTTTTTTTTTTTTTTTGGTTACAGAATAACAAAATGATGCACTATGTAAGCCGAGAATGACACATTGTTATTAGCTCACAGTTTATACAGGTCAGGGGTGTGTGAATGGCTTACCTGGGTTCTCTGATGAGTCTCACTGGCCTGAAATCAAGGTGTTGTCCAGGGCTGATTTCTTTCTTTGCTTCAAATGAGGAAAAACTCCGGTTGTGGGCAGAAACGATTTGGTTGTGATTGTGTGACAGAGGACCTTCATTTTTTTTTGCTGGCTGTGGGTCAGGGACCACTTGTCACACTGGCTTCTGCAGCATAGCTGCTTACTTCATGAAGCTATCAAGGAGAATCTCTCCTTCCAGATTGCTAAGATGGAACCTTTTTCTCCATCTTTCTCTAGTCCTTATTTTTTTTTCTTCTGTACTGATGATTAATCCTGGGGTCTTCACACCGAACCACATCATCAGCCATCTTTTATTTTTGTTTCGAAACAGGATCTCTCCAAGTTGCTAGAGTGCTAGCAGTATAGTCACACACTACCACATCTGGCTACGTGGTGTTTTATAGGACATGATAATCACAGCAGTGATGCCTCATTACTTCAAGGGAGGGTCCAGACACAGATGGTCAGAGCCGAGTGAGAGAGCATAACATAGGGGCAGAGTGTCTGCTGTGGTTTTCACACAGGAGTGGCTCTTCAGAACATTTAATTTTCCATTTTCATATAAAGTATTTTTGAATGAATGAATATCCTTTATTTAGACACGTTATATATGGAAAAATTGGATGTGTCATAAAAATCTATGCTTGATGTCAGGTCAGATTATGTTCTTGACTCATCAATAAATGCTAAACAAAAAGTGCTAAAAACGAATGCTGCTGCTTTATGGGAACAAGTACTTCTGTGAAGGGCCATCCTGCAATCATTTTGCTTAGGCTAAGATTGATCAACTTGTTCCCTCTTGGTAGAGGGCCTTACAGATCACTGGGCTGTCTGACATTGAGCTCTGCACA
Source organism: Ctenodactylus gundi (assembly GCA_004027205.1). NCBI lineage: Eukaryota > Metazoa > Chordata > Mammalia > Rodentia > Ctenodactylidae > Ctenodactylus > Ctenodactylus gundi. The sequence continues at coordinate 139,257 of PVKB01002411.1, read as the reverse complement.
GTCTGTTTTTGAAATCTTTTCTGTCTTCTTGATGAGCCTCCAGATAGGCTGGCAGTTTGCCAGATGGGTTATAGAGGGCAGATATCTCAAATTAATTCCATTCATTTCAATATTTCAAAGGTCTTTTTAAAATCACTAATCAGACTGTATGCGGCCTAGACAGACACTTGAGATCATCTCTGATTCTTTGTTCTGCTGAGAGGTCTGGTAGCAACACTGTGAAAAGGCCAAATGGAGGTGACTACTTACTGGTGGTGACAGGGGTGCTTCAGCAATCCAATTAGCATGATTACTAAAGAAAAACCTGCCCGGGCCTGGCAGCACAAAACTATAATCCCAGAATTTTGAAAGGCTAAAGCAGGAGGATCTCTAAGTTTGAACCCAGTCTGGGCAGCTTAAAGATGTCACCTCAAAATTCAAAGGGAAAAATATAAGTTGAGGATGTAGGTTAGTGTTAAGGCCCTAAGTTTGAGCCCTAGTACAAAAACCATACAAAACCAAGGCAGAATTCTAATGCTCTGCAGCCTACGTGGGTATTAGTCTTCTGACAGAATGCTACTTGAACTTGTAGTGGTCACTTCACAAAGCTTTTGTGAATGAAAATGGCCTTCTCTCTCTAAAGTTTATCCAGATCACCAGGCCAAGGGTAGAGTCACTCAGGGGTTGAATCCAATGAGTTTTCTTGCATCGACGACAGTTAGGCAAAAAGTTCTCCTTAAAAACTTTGCCTTGGTGGAGAAAACTCTCATCCATGCCGTTGCCCAATCCAGGATCAGAGTCCTTGACACCGCCTTCTCCCAGGATCCCTATACCATCCTAGCACCCAACTCTGCACATATCACCTTTTCTATATCTTTGCTTTGTGTCTACTTCCCTTTGCCCTTCCTGCTAACCCAAATCACCATCATCCGTCATCTGGACAAATGTCTTTGCTTCCCAGCTCATCACCATCCTCTCCGCTTCCCTGCCTATACTCCATGTAATGCCTTAAGCAACTCTTAACAGGCAGACCTTTTCGAGTTCCTTTTCTTCCATGTTTAAGCACTTCTAATGTCCTATTATTTTGGGGCCGAGTCCTTAACGCCAGATACCTCATCCGTTTTGCCTATCTCAGCCTCATTCCAGGACACTTTCCAGTTATTCAGGCTGCCTTTTGGTTTCTCGGAAGATGTATGTTCCCAGGCTGGGAGCTCAGCTCAGTGATTAGAGCACATGCCCACATGTACAAGACTCTGGGTCTGATCACCCAGCACCACATAAAAACTAGATGAGTATTGTTGTGCATATCTGTAATCCCAGCCTCTGGGAAGCTGAAAGCTGAGACAGCCTAGGCTATGCAGTGAGCTCAGAACCAGCCTCGACTGCGGAGGGAGACCCTGTCTCAAAAAAAGACCATATATTGATAAATTCCTTTTTTTGTCTATGGCTGTTTCTTTGTGCATGGAACATGTTACATTTCTTTTCTTTTGATGTAGTTAATTCTTATTGATCCTAATATAACACTCAAATGTCACCATGTTAGGAAGTCTCTGTGACCCTTGCCCAAGAAAAGGTTAGTCTTGTCTGTTGTTTGTCCTTACTCCACTGTGGGCTCCCTCATTATAACATACATCACAGATATAACCATGTGTCTTAGTTACTTCTTTGTTGCTGGGATAGAATACCTGACAGCCACAGTCCAAAGGAGGAAAGATTCATTTTAGCTCACAGTTTAGGTTACATAGTCCTTTCATGGGCGGCCTGCAATGGTGGAAGCACAGGTGGAGGTTTAATTGGAGGAAAGCTCTTTACAGCGCAGCATAAGGAAAGCCAAGTGAAGATGGGAAGGGATTGTGAAGTCGATGTGACACATAGGTGTACGAAACACCCAAATTCATTGTAAATACTATGTATTACATTTGTATATTAATAAAAATAGTGGGGGAAAAAAGAAAGCCAAGTGAGGGAGGAAAGGCAGAGCTACCCTCCCAGGTCCTGTTCCAACAATCCATCTCTTCTGGATAAAGCTCAGTGTTCTACCCCTTCTGACCAGGGCCCACCTCTTAAACGTACATGGACCTATAGGTATCTCACTACATCCACATACATGAGGCCTTTGGGAGACATTCCAGATCCAAACCATAACATGCCACCCTGGCCCCCACAAGACTCTTGGCCACCTCCGTATGCGAAACGCATTCAGTTCTTCTCTAACAGGTGTCCAAGTCTTAATAGTTCCAGCACTACTAAAAAGTACAAGTCCAATATTCTCCTCTGAGACTCAAGGCAAACGCTTAGTTGTGTGCCCCCGTGAATATTAAAGAAAATGTAAAAACCTTCAACATATAATGGCACAAGGTTAATATTCCCATTTCCGAAGGGAGGGTTAGGAAGATAGAAAGTAATTGGACCAAAATAAGTTCTAAATCCATCAGGGCAAGTGTTAAATCCTATAGTTTCGTGTCCAGCACCTGAGGCAAATCGTGGTAAGGCCTGAGTGGCCTTGCCCGTACAACATTGCCTGTGATACAACTTCTACAGCTTCTGCTTTTGGGTGGCTCTGCTCATATCCTGTGACATTCCTCTGTAGACAATCAGTATTCCTGGCTTCTCCAAGTTTCTGGGGTCTCCACTGCACTTTTGACTTCACCTTCACAATTTCATGTGCTGCCCTTTCAGGGACACCCTGTCTTGTCTCCAAGGTCTTCTTCTGAAATCTGAGTGGAAGCCTCCAGACCCCACAATTCTTACATTCTGCATGCCTGCAAACCCAGCACCATGTGTGCTGCTGGCTTAAGCAACAGTGTGACCCCCTCAGACAATCACTGCTGAGACCTGTGAGTTCTTAGGCGGCTGAACTCCAGTGAACACCTCTCTCTTTGGCCCTAGGGGATGCTTTTCTCAGACAAAGGTCCTTTACTCTCCATTCTTGAATTGGCAAAAGGTGCCGTCGTGCTTAGTTTTGAGATGCCTTCAAGACATCTCCTTAAGAACAACTATCTGCTCCTTTCGTTTTCTCCTGCTTCTCAATATAGAGCTGCCTAAAAGCTGAGAACAGTACCCATTGGACGGCCTGCACATTGGGCTTCATTGAGATGTCCTCTGCCAGACTAAGTAGTCCACAGCCCTTAGTGTCAGTTTCAGTCGAAGTCTCTGGACAAGGGCAAAATGCTGACACACGTTTTGCCAGAGCATAGCACTCACAGCGTGTAGACTGGTTGTCGACAATATCCTCCTCCTCATCTGAGACTTTTTGAGCCTGGCCTTCACATCCACACTTCTATCAGCATTCTGGTTTTGAGAACTTACCAGAATCTCCCAGCAAACTTGGCTCACAGCATTCTAAGTCTTCTCCAGCTGGCATCTTTACATCTTCCCTACCGCAAACCGGCTCCAAAGGCTTTTACGCCACGTCATCGGGTAAAGTCACAGCATCAATCCACTTTTGATATCAAATTATGCCCTACTTACCTATACATTTGCAAATGGATAAATATACCTGGGCTAAGATATGTTTGGACACGAGCTCTCCCGCAGAGCAGCGTGTGCCATGGTGCTGCTTGTGACCTCCAAAGGATACCTGACTCCATGTCAGAAGAATGGGAAAACCCGACAGCCAAGAGCATCGCACAACAGTGACACTAACAGCCAGGCCTGCAAAATCTGTTTTCTCATAGTCACACGGACAAACACATCTGATGGCGGGGAAAGGAAGAGGCTCGTCAGACCGCATTTATTTATTTTTGAAAGAAGTAGAAGAGCACCCATTTGTGTACCTGGGCCGGAGATTGTGGCTTTTGAGGGTGAAACCCATTATGAGGGGAAAGAGCCCAGTTCTTCCTCTTTTCAGAAATGCAGGGGCCTCTCATGTGACACAGTCAGTTCCACGGCTTTGCCTTTAATGGAGTGAGCAGATTGCAGGAAGAATGCGATGCTGCTCCGTAAATTTAATGACTTTATGAAGATAAATGTTTCCCTTCCGAGGCCCCTTCTTGTCAGAATGCATTTAATACCGCCATTCCTTTGAGAACTAAATTCCTGTAGCACTTTGCAGCATATTAACATGTTTTTCTCACCACATGAAATTGCACTTCAAGCAAGAAATAATAATGTTTCTGCCTCCCCTTGTACATTTTTATTACTGCCAATGAATAGGAGTAAATTAACTATTATGGCTAACATTATTCACGGGGACAAATTCCTAACTCATTTTGCAGAGAATAATAAATAACTGAATGAATAAGATGCCTTTAATTTCACATGTGAATTATCAAAGATTCCTCAGAGTAGCAGAAGAGGGGCCATCATGTTTATATACAAAATACAAATATATAGCCAGTGTTTAGCATGACGAGCTGACGAACTATGTCATCAAATACTTGCTTTTGATGATACACATGACCACGCTGCTCCCTGTCTCTGATCCTAGGGAGCCGGATTCCCACTCACTGGTCACATCAGCTGCGTAACCTACACTCTAATTACACGCCAGAAGAGCTGTATTTAGCTTTTACAAATTCCAGTTACATTTTTGGTCCAGGTATTTATCACTTCATTCCACGGGCAACTTCCAGACTAGGTAAATCTTGTTCCCGTTAATGAAATTACAAAGCAAATTCCACTCTAATGGAAACTGCCAGAGTCCTGGCCAGTGGCTCTTTCAATTGGAATTGCCTTCAACACACCCAAATTCCAGTACAATGACATAATTTGAACACCTTCCTGTAGCCTGTTCTAATGGGATTTTTTGCTGTGCCATAAATCGTCAAGGACCTGAAAGGCACAAGCAGGCAGGATAATGGAGAACAGAAGAGAACACACGCCCCTCTGGGATATTATTCAACTTAACGACCTTCCCAGATCTCCAGAGCTGCACTGCCACCTCTGTGCCCTCCCTGCCAGACGTCTGTTGTGGAGGGCCTGTGCTGGGGTGAAGAACACAGAATGGAGGGATTTGTGGCCTACCTCAGAGACCCTATGTGGCCTGGTATACTTAGCTGGTTGCCTAAAGAGGGCTATAAGCGGGACCTCTGTAGGGGCTGGGTAGGACTTTGGGGAAACAGAGGGTCAGCTTGGCAGAGAGGGTGACAGGACAAGAAGGCCTTCCAGGCAAACCTGCACTGGAAATAGGCATGTGGATGTGGGAATGTGCTGGAAGTGCGAGGGCTGGTGGTGTGAGCAGAAGCCATCCTTGTTCAGCTCGAGCTGAAGAATCATGGGAGAAATGAGCGTTGGAACAGACTGTGGCAGACCCTGGGTGCTTGGCTAAGGGAACAGAAAGCTGTCTTGTTTCTCTGGACACGGAAAAGCTAACGGAGAAGCTTGTATCAATGTTTCTTACGGGACATTGTTTCGGGAATTACGCGAGACACCTACAAGAGCGTTTGTTTCATAGTTTTGCCATGGCTTCCTAATATGGTTTGGATCTAAAATGTTGCCCAACAGCCTCGTGTATTTGGAAGTGACTGGCTCGTGAGGGCTCTATACTCAGCGGTGGATTTATCCACTGATGAGTCCAGTGACTTAGTGTGCTGGTAAGAGGTGGGGCCTGGTTGGAGTTGGGGACTGGATGCAGGCAGGTTGCTAGGGGCATGTCCTGGAAGGGTGTATTCTTGTCCCTGATCCTCTTCTTTCTCTCTGCTTCCTGGATGCCATGGGATGAGCAGGATTTTTTTTTTTTTCCAACATGTTCTTCCGCTATATTCTTTCTGCCTTGGACGCAGCTGGATATGAACTGAACTTTCTAAATTGTGAGCCAAAATACTTCTGTCCTCCTTCAGGCATTGAGTTCCAGCACAGAAAAAGTGACTAATATACCTGGACAACTTTATTCTGTCACACCCTTCTACTATGTGTTTGTGCTTTGGATCCAGACGCATAAGGTTCTAGCAAGAACACAGCCACATATCAGCCAGGACTGGGGCCGCCATCAGAATGTTACTATGCTGGCATTGTCATCTGCAGCTCTGAGCCTCCTCAACTGCAAGAAGATGAATTCTTGCCAGTGTCTACAAAGTATGATTAAAAAACCCACAGTGAATGCTGCTGCCAAGTGCCACTCAACAGAAAGGCAGGCTCCTCAAAACAATACTTCTTACCTACTTTATTCACCAGATCTCGCATCATGAGAGTCTGGGCTTTTCTCTATAGTCAAAATGATCATGAGAGGTCAATGTTTTCATTCAATTCACAACGTCAAGGCAGCCATAGCCGTATAACTAAAGATTCTTATGGAAGGGGACTTCTGGTACTTCTTCAGAAAATGGCAAGAATGATCAGATAATTGTGCTTAAGGCAGAGGGAATTATTTCAAGGTGAATTAATGACAGTGTGTTTTTTACTGTACTGAGGTTTTAGTGTAAACATTCCCTCTACATTTTGATCAGTTCTTGTATAAGCCATCCATATCTGCATTTAATGGTCTGTTGGAAATTGTTTAGCTGGCTGGGCCCAAAGTTTCCTTTCAGCTAACATGATTGAGTTAATTAGAATTTGGAGTATATACTTAGCCATTCAATTGGTTATGAACCCATTACGTTGTACGACCATGTGTGGAATTGGTTGCCTTCTAACTTTAGGAAATTGGAATTCAGTTTTTTCCTATTCTAGCCTTTCTATATTATTCCTGTTTTCACAAGAGAAATTCCTCAAGGAATGATAGACTTGAACTATTCAGAGTTGAGAAAGCAGAATTCAATTGGACCCAGAAATATGAATTCATTTAGGAGAATTCACAGTTCCCTTTGGTAAGTACATGCATATTCTGATTTCAAAGTTACTGAACAAAACTTGGAAACTATAGGAAAGTAAGAAAATATAAAAGTCACCAATATGCCTGCCTCCTCGAGAGTCACTTGTTAGAGTATGTTTGTGTACTCTTTCAATATTTTTCTATGCACATGTAGACATATACATGACTGTGCAAAGGATATAGTTTTATTCAAATAGGATGGGAGCCATTCTGGTTGTACTATATTCTCTTTTCATTTATTAATTATATCATGGACAACATATTTTTAAAATACCATTTTAATGTTGAGTTGTATTCTACTACATGTATATGCCAGAGTGTAGCTAATTAGTGGACTTAGGAGGTGTGATGAAAAAAATACAATAAATCTTTAAATAAAAAATAAAAATTACTATAGCGAAAAGCACATTGCCATTAATTGCTCTCAAAATACTCCCTCTTGCCTCGGACGTACTCGCCTCATCATTACTGCTACTTCATGCAGGAGTTCTGGAAGTCCTTTCGTATGTTTTATCAGGTGTCAGAAAGAACCAGGAGTCTAGTGACCAGAAAAGTTAAATATTTTGAATCAATTCAGAGCATTGAGGCAGCCATGACAGTACAGCTAAAGACGTGGAAGAGAACTTCTGGTACTACTTCAGAAAGTGGCAAGAATAATGAGTAATTGTACTCAGAGCAAGGGGAGTATTTTAAGAGTAGTTAATGGCGATGTGTTTTGACTGTAATAAATTCTCAAAATTTCTAATACTTACCATAGTTTTTGATCACACCTTGTAGAATATTGTTGAGTACTCTTGTTTATGAATGGGTGACTTTTTCTAATTGCTCCTGTAGGATAAATGTTTTTTAAAGATTTGTGTGCTTCCATTATACATACATATTTTCAGCCCTTTTAAGGATTCAACGTCTTCTTTTATTGTCTTCTCTATAATTACTTTTGCTGGTATAATACATGACAATTACATCCCCTTGGGGAATTGGTACATGCATATATTATATTAGAATCGTTTTTTACTTCTCCCTTTCCCTCCCCACTCTCCTGCGTCCTCCCCCCTCAGCTCCCCTGCCCTTCTCCACAAAGTCCACTTTGCTATTTCCTATCATCCATTATTTTGCATTTTAAAGTATTTTAGTTTGGGTTTCTCACATAAAAGAAACCATGTGATATTAAACCTTCTATGCCTGATTTATTTCACTTAGCATTATGGTCCCAACATGCATTCCATTTCCCACAAATATGTTCTTCTTTATGGTACAGTAGTATTCCATTGTGTATATCTCCCACATTTTAAAAATCCGTTCATCTGTTTGTGGACATTTGGGGTGCTTTTAAGCTGTAGCTATTGTGATTTGTGCTGCTATAAGCATGGGCATGCATGTATCACTGTAATTTTATCCCTTTAACTCTTTCAAGTCAACTATTGAATCTAACCATATATTTACATACCTTTTTACATAATTTGTCACATTACCTCAGAAAATCCTCACCTGTTGATCCTTTTACATAAGTGTATTAATACGTATACCCTTATCCCTGTGTAAGTTATATGTATTTTAGTGTTTAAAATGTTGCAGTCTCGATGGGAAGGCAATATTATTTCATTAGCGTTTTTTGATTATCAGACCTATCAGCATTTTAATGTCTATTGAATATATATGATAAATAGGTTGTAATTGCTTGTGTCTTTTGTCTTTCTGTGTTATTAACTGATTTATGAGAACTTTTTATGTATGAAAGATATTCACTTGTCATATTTATTTAGTTTCTCCTTTGCTTCAGTTTCTTCTACAGAGTAGGAATTATTTTACTTACATTGTAAGACTGATTTCATGGTAGGTGATGGCACACGTAAAGTATTAACACAGAGTCTGGCACATGTTTACTTCTCAATACAGGATGGCCATGACTATAGTTGCCATAAGGTAGTTTTTAAATCCATATTATAGATATGGCTGTGTGATCACTTCTCTCCAAACCCAGATCTCTGTGCAGGAAGCCTTAATACTAAACGTGGCTCTGAGCCACCTGCTTCCTACTCACCAGGCTGGTTGGCCTTTCAGGGACTACTCCAATTGTATTAGCCTGCATTATCCAACACCCATGGTTAAAGGAGGAGAGATTTCATTTGGCTTATAGTTTGACTCAACCCATGGTCAACTGGCTCCAAGGGTGGAAACATCTTGGTGAAAGGGCATGAAGGGAGCAAAGCTACTTAGTTCACGGAGACCAGAAATAAGGGAGCAGGGGAACAGTACCCTAGAAGAAGGAGCTAGGGACCAGACATGGACCCCAAAATCAGGCTTTTATGACTCACCGAACACACTCAGAAGTGTGCTTTATTAATCTCAAGGCAGCTTACAAGCCAATCGAGTTGATACAACCATGCTTAAGCATTGTGTCAGAAGTGGATGCGGGACCTCCCACTCCTGCCATGGTAATCGGCAGAAGTCATACCACATGCGTATGAGGTAATTTTTATTTACCAAGAGGAAACTAATGCACAGGAGGTTTAAGAAACTTGTTCAAGATGACAGTCTCTCTCTCTCTCTCTCTCTCTCTCTCTCACACACACACAATAGCAGGTATGTGGCATCTCTGAGAGCAGTCAAATGAACTTGAATGTATTTGCTGTTTGTCATGAAAATTTTTCACCCATTAAGTGGAGCTAGAAGTGGGGATTCTACATAAGGCCACCACTGACACATCCAAGTTTGGACTAGGAAGGGGACGTCATTACTATTCCCTCGTGAGCCTTCATTGATACAGCAAGAGTGGCAGGACACCTTGTCCCAATGGTCAGACTAAGGGCAGTCTTCAGGTATCTTCCAGTGACATCACATGATATCAGCCACTTGACACTGGGTGGGGATGAAGTTCTTGATTCACCAGTTAGCTTTCTTCAGCAGCAACTTGGTAGTGGATGAGTGGTGAGGTGACTAGTTTCAGTTGCAAAGATGGTGGTCTATGGTCCCCACCTAAGCTTTGCTGGCTGGACTGGGTTAGAGTGACTATTGGGCGGAAGTTTTCTGTCTTGCTCAGATGTCCCTTTTCAGGTTCTTTGGCAACAGAAGGTGGGCTTTTGTGGGGCTTCCTTCTTGTTTGCACCCACTGGCCTTCCTATGTTGCAAGTTTCGTCATTTCCAGGTGTACAGCATATGAGGAGACAACAGCATCTGGGAAACTTCCTGTCATGTCATCCTCAGGTCCTGGGACGCCTTTATCTTTCCATCATTCAAAATCTTCCCATGACTGTTTTACATACATACCCAGGGGTTTCAGCTGTACTTAGTGGTAGAAATTGGGAGAAATGCCATTTTCCCGAAAGGGTTGGAAGTCTGGAATGGGAAAAATTCGGTTTTCTCTCCCAAAGTGGATACCTATGCAGTGTTAGTGTGCACTTCTCTTATAATATGAGTCACTTGGCTATTTTTTCTTGTGATTAAAGATACATGTGGACCTAATTGAGAACTATCTGGTGATGATGCCGGTGGGTCCCACCCAACCCTCAACCTTTTTCCTCTCCTAAACTTGTCAAACAAACTTCATTCCCAGCATACTTAGTAGCCACATGGAAGCCTTCCCTCTGGAATGATTTTTGGGAAGTCTACTTTTTTAATATTTAAAAATTTTCACTTTCCTCCAAATTATTCTTTGTATCGGTATGCATTTGCAATACATAATAATTACATTAAGCTTGGGGGATGGGAGCATACACATGTCACATCTTAATCATTTCTACTTTCCTTTCCCTGTCCCATCTGCCAGCCTTCTCCCTCTTCCCTCATTCTTCTCCCTTCTCCACAGTCCCTCTTTTTTCACTCTTTTACTTACTTGTACTTGGGTTCCTCATATTAGAGAAACCATGTGATATTTAACATTCTGATTTACTTCACTAGGCACCGTGGTCTCAAGATACATCTATTTTCCTACAAATTTACTCAAATTTATCTTTCTCTGTGGCAGGACAAGTAGCTCTCCCGTGTTTATGTACCCCACATTGTCTTTTTTCTGTCTCACTGTTGAGCGGCATCTAGACTGCTTCCAAGACTTAGCTATCATGAGTTGTGCTCTACAAACATAAGTATGCAAATATCACTGTAATATGATATCTTCAAAATTTCTGAAAAGGTACCTCGAAGAGGTACAGCTGGATCAAATGGAATTTCTATTTTGTTTTTTGAGGAATCACCATACTGATATTCACAATAGTTATCCAGTTCATGGTCTCATCAACAGTGTAGAAGAATTCCTTTTCCCCTTAAACCTCACCAGCATTTGTTGTTTCTTGAATTTTTTCTTATATATTTATTTGTTTTGAGACAGGGCTTTACTCTGCAGTCCAGGCTGGTCCTGAACTCACCATGTAGCATAGGGTGGCCTACAAATCACAGCAACCCAAGTGCTGAGATTATAGGCATGTGCTACCATGCCTGGTTCATGTGGTGCTGGAGAATTGAACCCAGGGCTTGTGCTTGCTAGACAAGAGTTTAACCTGTGAGGTACACTATCATCCCTCTTGAGTACCTAGTAATAGCCATTCTTACTAGGCTAAGATAAAGTCCTCATTTCTGTGTTTCTTTTTCCCATAACACCCGAGAGTGGCCAAGGCCAGTTTCTTGAATGCCGAGGCTGGTGCTGAAGGGGCAGAGAAGGCCTCTGTTCTGTCAAACAGTTGTAAGAAGAATTAAAAAGTGAGAGGCCTACGAATTTGAGAATGAAGATTTTCCCCGATCGAGTTAGATTCCAGTGGAATATCTTTGTTTGTGTCAGCATAATTATGCATGGAACTCTCTGGGCCTTGTGAGAAAAAGCAAGTTAAGAAAATTTAGATTCAGTAACAGTCAGCACATCTAAAGGTCTTAAAGGAAAATGCCTGTTACCAAAGTGCCTATTATGACTCTAAATATCATTAATATCAATGAGGGTCTAGTGAATCTGGTATCCACTATTAAAAACTTCTGCAGGGGTTCTTCAGTGTCTCCAGGCTTGGTTTGCTACACTCGGTCTGGATCAAAAACCAGAGATCCTGGCTCTGTGGTCCAGTGGGGGCTTATGCGGAACGCATTTTCCTCAAGTTTCCAAGAAATCCCCTTGTTCAGACAACCACTGGTTGCAGGATCAATTTCAACCTTCCAAACAGCATAGATGGGCCTTCATGGTCTGCCTCCTGCTTCCCCTTCAGCATTCCCTTTGCTTCTAACGCTTCAGTCACTGAGAGACAGCCCTAGTTCAAGAAATTGCCATGTTCTGAACCTTGCTGTCTGGAACATCCTCACCTGTTTTTTGAGGGATGTTGACTTGGAAAAGGACCACTCCAATTGGAAACCATTTCTCATCTTGTAGAACAGAGCCTCTTGGAGTCCTATGAAGACTTTTCCTTCAGTTTTTCCTGTACTTTTGCCTTTTGAGGTCACTTGGGGATAGCCCTTGAGGGCAGGCGTTGTCATTGATCTGTCTCTAGAGATCTAGGGTATGAGGCATGGTCAAGTGGATGAATACATTCTGCTTTGGCTTGGGAAAGCCAAAGGAAAGGAAAGAGGAAGCATTGCATGGTGTATTACCATTATCATGTCAGTAGTTTTTGTCCGTGTAGCTCCTTTTGGTAAGTGGAGTTTCAGATTCTAAAAAGTCAACTGCTGAATGTCACTTGAATGAGCAGGACTGACCCACCGTGAGAAAGACTTGTTTTTTCCCACATTTTCAGAGAAACCTTCCTGGGGATTGCTGCTTGGCAGACTTGGTCATTTCCTCGTGGGATCAGCATCTCACCAACATTGTTCTGTAGAGCAGTGCCGGGCACCTTTAAACAGCTTCTACCATTGTTACCACACCTGTGTTTCCAGGCCAGAAAAATCTCTTATTTTATTTTTACTTTTTTTTTTTTTTGTTGTTGCAATCCTAGGGCTGCTGTTCCTCTCTTAAACTTAAAGTAGCCATATCTTTCCCCATTACACTAGTTGACTTTTCTTCTAGGATTAATAACAATTCTATTAAACTTTGAATAAGAAATAAAGCTTTCTGGAAGAATGCATCCACAAAATGTGGCCAAGATACTTTAATCTGAGAGGCATTGTTTCCTTTGTCTGACGTGGACTTCCCTTCTACCCCCAGACTGTACCCTTCCTTTGGCCTCTGCTGAGCGGCACTCTTCCAGCTCCTGAAGCTTCCTTCATTCTATAACTACATTAGCGTCTCTGTGAAGGCTCGGACCACACAGAGCTCTTTCAAATAGGGTTTTGGAAGTGAAGACAAGATTCTGCTAATGGGACGAGGTCCAGCCGGTCATTCCCAAACTATATTTTAGGAGAACTGCTTTTCAGAAGATATTTGCAGACCTCCTGGTTTCTCATTGTCTACTTCCTTCAAGAAGCCTTGCTTGGGCCTAAGTCCATCCTTACCCGGGGCACTGCCTTCTTTTTTCACCCTAAGTATATGACGCAATTTATTCCACAAATACTTATTGAGTACTTACTATATGTTGAGTTCTGTGCTAAGTGATATGAATTCAGATTTTTCTAGAATGAGTAATAAGACCTTGACAGCCTTGGGGGTGATTACTGTGCTGGAAATTTCCACTGGAAACCTCATTCACATTTCAAGTTTCCTATCCTCCCAATTTCTCCTTTTTCATGTGTTCTCCCTTCAGCATTCCTGACCTTCCCATCGTAGGGTGGATGTCCTACGTTTGTGCTAATGTGCCACCATGTCCCATTGTCATGTGCCTTCTGGAGATGCCAGTTGGCTTACCTGTCTCACCTTTGTGGATCATGACCTTGGAATGCAGGGCTGTGTCTTGCTCACCATTATGCTATTAGTGTCTTGCACACAGTTTAGTACAAGGCTGTTCCTTGTATCATTGGAGACAACTGGAGAAACAGAACCAACAGTAAGCTCCATAAGTATAGATATTTAGAAGATATGCAGATAGATACACACCATAAATAACACACACACACACATACACATACTACATGGAACTGGCCTACATAATTTTGAGGGTTGGCTTGTGTCCACATGCAGCAGTCAGAACAAAAGAACAGGGCAGCCAGAACTCTGAGCAGGGGCTACTTGAAATCTCTGCATAGGAAAATTTGAAAAAAAATTATTAAAGGGCTCACTTGATGAGGTCATTTCCACCCAACATAATCTCTCATGAAATAATTTAAATAAGTTAATTATAAAATTTAATCACATCTGCAAAATCCCCTTCACTGTAGCACCTAGATCAGTGTTTGGGTGAATAAAAGGGAACTGTGGCTGACCCTAAACAACCTGGTGTGACAGAAGGCTGTCGCAGTGACCAGGTGTGGTGATGCATCCCCATAAGTCAGCTCTCCATGACGCTGAGGCAAGAGGACTGAAAATTGGAGGACAACCTGGAAAATTCATTGAGGCTCTTCTCAAAATAAAATGAAAGGGGTCAGGCATGTAGCTTAGTTGTGAAATTTTGCTTAGCATGCATGAGGCAAGGCCCTAGGTTCATTCTCCAATAAAAATAAGCCAATAAATACTCAACAAATGATTATGAAAGGAAATCAAAACTGGCGAACCAAGAGAAAAGTTGAGTTGTTCTCAACTGAGGTTGCGGTGAGTGGGCGCAGACCTCCATTCAGGCAGGACAGTGAAACAGGACAACTTTGAAGTAACTGCAGTCAGCAGAAGAATGCTGAAGAAAACCAAAATAAATGAGTAGTTTCTGAAAAACCCATGCTGTCTCTAGCTCTGTATTGAAAAACGACTTGAGGCCATATGCCTTAATCTTGTCTTTTCAGCTCCCAGGGCAAGCCCTGTGTCACAAGCCTGTTCATAGGATATATCTGCCACAGCCAGGCCAGAATGCAGGGGCTTCTGGACCAGGTTCGCATTCTCCCACCTCTGCTAACTTGCTTCTGTCTTTTGTCCATCTCTGCCCATAGTCATACTTCTTCGGCCCTTCAAGTCCTTTCAGAACTGTCTTCACTTCTTCCCAATTATATATGACTGTGTCCCTGAAGGGAAGCTTGGCCTAGAGTCTTAGGCCTCTGGCTGTGTCAGCCTCTGCGCATGCTCTGATGGGAGTGTCCAACTGGCAGCCAGCCACGATTTCCTTGAATTTTAAAGATGTTATAATGAAAAAATTTAAAAAGGGAGTTTTAATACTGCTAAACAGTACCTTAGCTACATTGTATATCTGATATATGGCTCAAGACAGTTCCCTTTCACTCAGAAATCAAGGGCAAAAACTGAATAATGAAATAGTGGGCAATAATTTGGACATGTCTGCTTCTAGATCTTGTTTATTTGTGGCCTTGTCTTCTCATCTGTTTTAGACTATGAAGTCTCTGTTTCCCTGTGTCTCCTTCAGAGGGCCTGTGCAGAGTAGCTTCTGAACAAGTCCTGGATTCTTGAAATTAAAACAAGAGTTTAAAATAAATCATCCTCATTCTTTAAGCCGCTGGATTTCATATCACATGTTTGAATGAAAGACAGTTTATCTTCTAATTAGGTTTTAATGAATTACACTTGACCTTTGCGCTCTATTTTCGACCTTGAGAGCAAGCAGTGAATGTGCAAATTCCAAGGCTTGATTTAATAATAAAAATCCCTTCCATTTGTCTAGCATTTTGCAGCCTTCAAATTATGTTTTCTTCCCTTCTCTCACATATGTTCGTGGAGTAGGTATCGATCCGCCCCGTGTCACAGACATGCCAATTAAGATTCAGAGAGGTTAAGGCCTCTGCCTGAGGCCACTCATCTTTCAGAAAGTAAACCAGGAACTCCAACTAGGGTCTTCTGAGTCAGCCCAGTGTTCTTTCCCCAAAGACGCCGGTTAGAAGTGCAAAGCTGACTACCAAGCATCCAAAGGAATGGGGATCTTGGTCATGGGACTTCCTATCTGTCTCAGTCACTTTCCTTTGCTGAGCCACAATGCCCGACAAGCACAGCTTAGGGAGGAGTGGTTTATCCTAGCTTACGTCTGAATCCATGCATAGTTTTCTGGATCTAAGGAAGAAAAGGTATGGATGAATGGCCTGGCACCGAACGACTGCTCACACTATTCTGGCTGGAAAAAGGGAGAAGCTGGTGAAAGAATACGCCCTTCCAGGTTGTGCCCTCAGTGGCCCATCACTCCAAACAGTCTATGAAAGCAATAAGTGTGGGTCCACTGATGATCTCAACCGCCTGTCTTAGTTACATATTCATTGTGGGGACACAATACCCGACACTGACAACTTTAGAAAGAAAAGGTTCATTTGCGCTCACAGTTTTAGAAGATCCCCATCCATTCATAGGCAGCTGGAAATGGTGGAAAATTATGACTGCGGCCAGAGAAAATCTCTTTATGGCATGGTGGAACAGGAAGCTGAGAGCAAGAAAGGGCAGAGCTAGCACACATCCTTCCAGGTCATGTTCTAGTGATTCTCCACTTCCCAGTCAACCCCCAGTGATCTGCCCCTGCTGACCAGGCCCCACCTCTTAACAGTATAGACTATCTCCAATGACTGAACACCTTCCAAAATATGAGGCCTTGGGGGGACAGTCCAGACTCAAACCATAACAGTCCCCATGATCAAATAACATTCTAAACATGCGAGATTTTTAAGGGGCATTTTACATTTTACCATAACACTGTTGGGTAGAAGGGGGCCACTTTGCCCTGCTCCGCCTCTCAGCTTTCACTGCGCTGCCTCTCTTGTCAGTAGAATCTCTTTGGGGGCACTTTTCAGTGCTCTCCGGGCCACTGTAAGCCATTCTCCAGAGCTTGCCAACACCAATCTGTGTCTGCTTTCTGACAGCGGTGGCTCTGATTTGCCTGTGGCAACTTTCCTTTCAGTTCTTGGTTCCTGCCATAAATTATTTGACATGTTTTCTTACAAAACAGTAAGACTGGGTTGTAGAAAAACTGGAGCTGCTAGAGAGGAAAGCAATGGCGTTTGTAATTAGACCACTGACAGCGCTTCGATATTTAGTAGCCCCTTTTGATTGCTCATTTTCTTTTCAGTTCTGGGACGTGCTGACCTGCACTTGACTCTGTAGTTACATTTGGGGTAAATAAAGGGAAAGTGTCATTGGTCATAGAGACAGACACAGATGGGCTGATTATCAAGAAATAGATTTAGGCTCGTGAGCATAGCTCAGTAGTAGAGCATTTGCTTAGCATGCAAGAAGCCTTGGGTTCAGTTCCTAACAATACACAAAAAGATGAGAGAGAGAGAGAGAGAGAGAGAGAGAGAGAGAGAGAGAGAGAGACTTGGTTGTAATATGACTCGTGTAAGCAGGTAAACTCTGTTATTTTCTCTCTCCCTCCCTCTTTTTTTTGAGATAGGGTGTCTCTCTAGGCTGGTCCTGAACTCTGTAGCCCAGGCTTGCCTTGAATTAACAGCAATCCTACTGCTTCAGCCTCTTGATTATAGGTATGTGTCCACATGCCTAGCTCATGTGGTGCTGGGGAGTCTAATTCAGGGCTTTACACGTGACAAGCACTAACCCTCTAACCCCTGAGATAAGGCCCCAGGCCTCCTTTCTCACTTTGTGACATCCTACCAAATCTTCTGGCCACTTTCACATTCTCTGGGGGACAAACTCAGATGACTTACACTTGAGTTGAGCCAACAGGACCATCAATGTACCTGTGTACAGTATTTCAAAATAGATGAGATAGATGAAGCCCTGTATTTAGACTATAGAATATCACCCACTGCCCAATAAGATAGGTAGAGCTGCATCTTTTATATCCATGTGCAATCAAGGATCCTGGGGCCCAGAGAGGTTGTATGCTTTGTTCAAGGTCACACGGACAATGTGTGTGTGGTAGGAATCGAATGATCTCTATTCTTTGTAGCCCATTCTCTGTGTAGCTCACAGCACATGCCATGTCTGTCATATAAGAAGACCTGGGAGTGTTGATTTCGGGATACTTGATGCTTATCCTGGGCTCAGTACTTGGCGCTAGAGTACATTTTAGTATAAACTAAATATTTCCTGACTCCTTTCCAAGTGCTCTTCCCATATCATCCCCCTAAGATCTTATATAGTTTACTAGGAGCATTCTGTGAATGAGGAGAGAGAGAGAGAGAGAGAGAGAGAGAGAGAGAGAGAGAGAGAGAGAGATCAGGAATCAGGTATCATCCCTGAGGTCATATTCCCATGATTCATTCTCTTTGATAGCCCCCACTTTCTATTTCTATCACCTCCAGATAATGCCATCAGATTATGATCTCATAAGCAGATTAATCTATTGAGGAAGTTAAAGCACTCATGATCTCATGCTGTAATGATTCAAAGCCCACCAGCAACCAAGTCTTCCACAAGAGGAGGGCCGTATTGGATCTCAAACCTGATTAGGTGAGTGACAGAGGACAGGGAGATAGTTAGGAGGCTGGTCCAAGGAATGGGACAGAAGTGACGAAAGTTTTAGCTAGAGCAGCGGCAGAGGGAATGAGAGATCACCAACTTGGAAGATGACAGGAAAGTAATATTACTTTAGAAATACTCTATAAACATACCTAGTAGCCTATAGCCAGACTGGATGGCTCATGAGGGAGAGTTGATCAGGGGTCAGAAGAGAAGTAGCAATCTGCTGTCTTTGCTTGATGGCTCTTCTGTACTATGTAAACTTTTTCTCACACTGCTCATTTAATAATTTGAAATGCCACCAAGGAGGAAGGTATTCTTCTGGCTATTTAAGAGAGTACAATCCATCTACTATTGTGCCTGTATTTTAATGTACTGTCTTTGATGACATTTAGAAAGCAAAAATAAAAAAAAATCTAGCCAGAAAATTTGTAAAATGCTTTACCTCTTGCTTAACATATTTCTCCATTGGTTCTTTTTTAAATAAAAAAGTGAATTTTATAAGAGCACTGACCAACAACAACTCAGTGTTTGCTTCTTCTTGAGCTTGTAGCCTGAGAACAATTAATCACAGTCGTGCTATTAATAGCTGGACTTGCACTCAGCAGGGCATCTGGGACAGACGATCGACTTCCACGCTGGCAGCACTGGAGGAGTCCTTGGAAGGTTTCAGTCCGACCCATTCATTTAAATGTCGGTGTGATGTGTGGTTGGGAGTGAGGTTGGATTGGAAACTGGAGGAAGGGACTTATGTGAGCAACTCATGAAGGCCCTGTACAGTCAGGATTGGGTCTTTGTTTTAGCCACTCTCTCATGCTGGGGCACAATACCCGACACTTACAGCTTAAAGGAGAAGAGGTTTATTTTGGCTCACAGTTTCAGAAGTCTCAGTTCATAAATGGTCAGTCAGCAGTAGTCGAAGGCCTGGCATAGAGGAGGGCTGCCCATGCATGGCAGCCAGGAAGCAGAGAGAGCAGGGGATAGAAATATACCCTTCCAGGTTATGCTTTCAGTGACCCCTTCTAACCCAGCCCACCGCTGACCCTGTGACCTTTGTGAGAAATCTTTAGGCAACCTCAAAGCAAGAAGGAGGACGGGAAACAGCTGAGGGTTCTCAGGGCCAAGATTTTCCTCTTCGGCAGGCAGGAAGATGGATTCATGTTCTGCAGCCACAACAATCTGTTCCTCTTCTCTCTGCACCACTCCCAGTCACACACCAAGTCAGAGATTTCCAACACTGATAGAGTTCCAGAGCCACTAATGTTTTCTGGGGAAAAATCCTTCTGTCTAGATGAATGGTCTAGTGAGTGACCTGGCTCTCTGAGGACGCTCACCCCCAGGAATATCACTGTTACAGGTTTCTGTGCACCAAGCTTCGATGATTGGTGGAAGGGAAGCAGAAAAGTAGGCAGGACAAAATGTTTGCGTCTGCTAAATTCATCACACAAATCATGGGGCCTTTATGTTTAACGTGAGATCTGAACCATGTTTGCAAAATGACTGCCAAGGAATGGAATGATTTAAGCACATAGGCATCTGGTTTTTTTATGTTTGATGTTCTTCTGGAAGATTTGCAGCTACTGGGAATGATAGGTGTGCCAAAGTTCTAGAAATGAAGACAAAGCCCCTGGATCCGCAAGAAGAAGGCACATAGTTGGAAGGAGCTCACACCCTGGTAGTGGGTCAGATTCTGTCTGGAGTGATTTAGTGGGGATGATGACGGTGCCAGTCGTCACTGCCGTTGTGAACACCTACTGTGTACCATGCTCCACGGGAAGAATTTTACATGCATATTCTCAATTTCACAGTGGAGTTCAGTGAGATAGTGTTGTCAGCTTCTTTTTCTTATAGAAAAAGAAACTGCGGTAGAAGAGGCAAAATTATTTTTCACAGGCCATATAAAAGGTACAACTGAAATTCAACATTTCAAGCTTGAAAGAGAACGACTACATTTGTGTACCTGGGGCAATGTTTCACTAACGTGATCCCCTTTGGCCGTACGGAAAAGTAAGGATATGAAATACAGTTCTACTAAATAGAAGTGGTGTGATGTTGGACAGGTGGCTTAACCTCTCTGACTTTCTGGTTCTTTTCTCATAAACTAGAGTTAAAAATTCCCATCCTTCTCTTTCGTAGAATGAATGTATGACTATAAGGAAGTAAATGAAAAGCTTTTGGGACTGGCCAACAGTCTTATTCATGATAAGTATAAGAGTTGATTTCAGGCCCCGAAACACTTAGGAGAAAGATTCGAGGAGGAGGGCAGGAGCTTATGACCCCTACCTGGCAGAGATGATACAGATCAGGGTCTGCCAGATCTGAGAGGGGTCCTTAGAGACCATGTGCTTTGCACCCTCATCTCACAGAGAAGCCCACCTAGGTCCAGAGAGAAGAAGGTCACATGGCAGGCGATATCTCATTTTACCTTCCTCCAACTTGGAGCTTTTTGTTTCAGCCTGGCTTTGCATCGTTCCCCTCTCACTGAATTGCGTGCTTTAATGATAGTCGATTCCAAAAATTATTACAGTGCAAAGTGAAAGATAAATGGTCATGGCATTTGGTGGTACTGTAAACACCGCTTGTTGGCTAATGATAAGCTTTATTGATACCCCAATGTATGCATCAGCAAGAACAATGCACAACAAAATGTTAACATCTGCCAACGCAGTGCAAACAATTGTAAGTAACTTTCCTTTAATGCAGGAATTATGAATGACAAAAGGTTTGGCTGCAAATTAATACGACACTGAGCCAGGTTTATGTTGTTCAGAGGCACAAACAGTAATTTCATACAGAAAGCAAGCAAAAGTTCTTTAAGCTTTGGTGTGTCAAAAATGACTCTGTGACACCAAATATAGGAGAATGTCGGGGAATTGAGATGGTTATTAAATCTGACCTTGATCAGATTTTTATTATGTCAGGGAAAAATGGTTCTTAAGAGAGAAAGAGTTGTCATGGGATTAGAGTCCATCTACTGCAAGATGTTTCCATGGCAACAAATCAAACACCATTTCCTCTGACTCCAGTCTCCTGCTTTAGAAGTATGAACTTAGCATTGAATAATTAGACCGAAACACGGTAATGTTGTGTAAAGACAAAAACCAAAAGAATCAATCTGGAGGCAGTGAATTATTTTAAAATGGCAATTAACCCCACCAGTGTTACTGTCTACAGCTTGTGCTAGCCACAACAGGTCCCATATAGGTATTTGGATTTACAAATTGAAAGCATAATTTTTTGGGTCACACACCACCTTAATAAAAAGCCAAAGCCAAACCATAATTCGACCCAAATTAATGAAGTCTGAAAGTTATGGATAAGGCCATAATAGAAATTCAGAGCTGTGTCCAAATCTGCTGTGGGTGGTAACACGTGCTACTCTACCTGAATTCTCCTCATGTTTGAGGAATCTAAAAACATACTTGAGACTGGTGTGTGCTTAGTGTCCCACAACTAATGAGCTATCTAAATTCATAGGTTCCAATGTCACACTCCTAAAATCTTGGCGGAATGTTAAACTGGTGCACACAAAACCACCTAGAACTTAGGGAGCTACCTCAGCCTTTGAGCTCCTGGTTGGCTTGCAATATTGTCGTCTAATCACATTAAGGGCATATTGTTCTTCCTCAGGAAATGTACCTCGGAGCTGCTAATCTAGTGGATGGCATCTGATGTTCTCTTCTGGGCGTGTTTCCCCAGATGTTTCTCATTTCTTTTGGAAATGATTCCTACCCATGGGGAGAGAAGAGGATCCAAGATCTGCATCTGTGCCAGGAAAACATGTCTTTCCCATGTCACCCAAGTCACAAGGAGTGTTCCCATCAACACAGCGAAACTGTTTTAATGGAGCTGTTTCTATAAACGGTCTTGTGGCTGGGGGCCCTGGAAGCTCCCCCAAACACACCAACTCATTCCTTTTTTTCGGCCGGAACACTTTTGTACGCATCCCTTTTTCATCCCTAACAAGCTGTTAGCTGTCCATGCTTCTGCGCGTCCACCTACCACTCCCTGGGCTGGTGGGCGAGGGAAGCACCCCGGGCACCTGCCTCAGAGACCTGTTGGCTAAGACTTTCATCCCACTTGGCTGTCACCTGGCTCACTGCCCGAGGCCCCTCCCCTGCAGCGTCCTTTCTATCTCCCATCAGGAGGTTGGGAATGTTTTATGTTAATTTTTTATAAGTGTTGAGGAAAGACTTTGAGTAATTAAACATTTAGAAAGAACCACCAGCTCTGAGGACCATGGAAAAGAGCCTTGTGGAAGCTTAGATTCAAAAGCCTATCGGGCAGCTTGTCCCACCTCCCTTGCTTCTCTTTATTTCAGGACTCCTTCGGCCTGAGGACTTTTTCATGCACATGTGTGGTGCTGGTTGTAGGTTGGAAAAGATAAGGGAGCCCTGGAAACTTAAAGGGTTAGAGGCAAGGATGTCCCATTTGTCCCCTCGTTCATTTATTTGTTCATTCATTAAACACATAAGGTGCACTCCTGCATACGAGCTTCTCCATGGTGTTAACACAGAGACGAGAATAAGCTATGGACCTAGAGGCCCAAGCAGAGCACTTCCACTCGGAGAGTAACAGGCTCATTCTCCTAAGTGAATGTTTCTGCTCTCCATTTCCTATTGGCTGGAAATGGATGGGTATGTCAATGGGACTGGATAGGAGATGATATGAGAGAGAAATCTGAGAAATTTCTCAGCTGATCTGACCATGCAGACTGACTCCTTATCTCCTACAAAGGAGGAAAGCACCATGCGCAAGTGATTCTCCAGGGTCATCCATGCCGAGCTACTATTGGTTGATCATTGGACAGTAGTATGTGTGTGTGCGTGTGTGGGCAGTGCAAATCCTGTTCCTGCCTCTTATAACTATGTGATCTGGTGACAAGTTTCTTCGCTTCTCCAAGCCTCAGTTGCCCCTCCTATAACATTTTGTTAATATCTGTCCCACCTGGTTATTGCCAAGAGCACAAAAGATAAAATAGAAGTTCCCCCTGTGGGACCTGCCATACAACTTAACACATGTTAATTAAGAATGCTGAGGAATGGCAGTCAATTTTATTTTCTGGTTAGACTCTAAAATTATGTTAGACCAAAGGAATTTCTTATGGTGTATCTAAAAATATTATTCAAAAGTCAGTACAAAATTGGTAGCTTTAAGAATGCATTGTGCTAGGGTGACGCTTCAATTCTCTAGCACATTTTGTGTCTCTTAAAGGTGAGATAAACGTTACTGCCACCTTCAGTTTTCAATTCATTTCATTGCATGAAATCTCTTAATGCAAATTGTTAGGTACTTTTAAAAAATGGAGCAGCTACTCACTTAGGTGCTTGACCTCATGCATTTCAACAGTCTCACAATTTCTTTTTATTCCAGGACAACTTAAAAGCTGTCTCTATGTTAATGGTGAAATAGTTACTCTAGGTCTATTCTAGTTATTTTAATAATAGTTGGCAGTTTGAAAGGTGACAAATGCAAGTGTCCCTAAATGAATTGTGTGGCGTAGGTCTTGCAGAGGAAACATTCACAAGGGTTGCCTTTAACCAAGCGGCTGACAAGCATCTTGGTACAGGTGTCAGTGGCTCAGAGAAGAGGACATACTTCTGGAGAACACACCATCCCTTGGGATCATTAATGAGATCCAAATGTCCAAGTGGCTCCTTCTCTTGAATACCAAGTAGCTGCTGCTACTCTGCTGTGCTCTGAGTTAATGGTTGCAAAGCACCTGACTTTGGACACTGCCCTTCAACGACCTTTCCTCACTCACCTTACATGGACTTCATTAAAAACTCTCTTAGGGTCTCCTCATAGTGGTTCCTTACATGATGTGTATTTCTTGGCTATCCCACATAGCAGAAAGAGCCCTGAGACTCGAGGCAACGTGTTTCTCAGAGCAGGAAATCACTACCGACAAGGAAGGCAGAGAAAGGAAACTCATGCAAAGCTTGTGTTTCAACACTGGAATTCTCCCCCAGCTCTCTCCACATGTGCTCCTTCTTCTGAGCAAGGCAATGTCTCTGCGAGGCCCCTGTTGGTAAGACCCTCTACCCATGCAAGGTAGAAAAACCTGCTACCATCTTCCTAACAAAATCAGCAAGCTAGGTTGCTAGAAGGGAGGTGGAACAGAAGTTGGAGTTCTAAGATGCTAGAAACTGGGGCATGAGTTCCAGGTTGTTTCTAAGTCACAAGCTCATCTGTGAGCTCATATAAGTTCCTTCTGCCTGGACTGTAGGATTGCATAAAACTTGCATTCAGCTTTTTAAAGTCAATTGCTGTGCTTCTGTAGACAACCATGAAGCTATGGGAGGTGAAAGCCACGGGTTCTGCTAGTCTGGTGAAAGAGAAGCAGCTTGTTCTCGTTCACAAAGAAAGGAGTTTTTGAAGTTGAGCGTCTTTGAGGAGGTTTCTGGTGTCCTGACCCTGGCCATGCTGCTCTGCCTGACGGTAGCACGTGCATACAGGGAGTTGTGGGAGGGGACAACAAAACCATCTGCCACCACTCCTGCTTCAGAATGCTAGTTGCTTGTGCTTTCCTGGCACAGGAACGCATTTTGTCCCAAGTCCTCCCCAATAGCCCAAAAAGGCTGAGACAGAGAAAACAAGCAGAAGCAGGAGAGCAGATACTAATGGGGCAGAAGTGCCTTTTCTATCTTTCGACCCGGTGCTTTTATCTCCTCTCTCTTTCCAGAAGCTCTCTGGGCCTTTGTGACCTCGTTGTTCATTGTTGACCTCTGCCTCTGACTATAGATAAGGTCAAGGAGTGAATTACGTACCTCCAAGTTCACATGTTGAAGTTCTAACCCCCATTACCTATGAACCTGATCGTATTTAGAAACAGGGAATTGGAAGTTTTAATCCAGTTAAGATGAAGCCATTAGGTTTAGGGTTGGCTCCAGTCCTATATGATGGCATCCTTACAAGAAGAATTGGAGACACAGGAACAGATACACACAGGGAGAACACTGTGTGACAATGCAGACGGCGATTAGAGTGACCCTTCTACAAGCCAAGGAACAAGCCATGCTGCGTTAGTCAGCTTTCCTGTTGGTGGATCTACAGCTTAAAGAAGGAGAGGTTTATTTTGACTCATGCATGGGTTCAGAGGGCTCAGTCTATGGTCAGCAGACTCCAAGTCAGAATAGAATGGTGGAAGGGGATGGCACAGGAAAGATGACCAACCCCCGGTAGCCAGAGAGCCAAGACAGAAGGGAGGAGCTGGGGACAAGAATACATTTTTTCTAGGTCATGCCACCAGGGACTTGTTTCTTCTGACTAGGCCCCATTTTCCAACAGCACATTCAGCTATATTGCTTCCATGATCCAATCACCTTCTAAAAGCCCCACCTCTGAACACATGAGATTTTGGGGAGCCATTTTAGATCAAAGCCATACTACCTACCAATATTTAATCTCAGACTTCTGGCCTTTGAAACTATAAGATAATGCATGTCTGTTTTTTAATCCACCTAGGTTGTGACACTTTGTTAGAGCCATCACAGGGAACTAAGATGCTTGCCTTTTTTGTTCATCCGCCACTCAGTAATTCACATGGGCAAATGTTCTCTAGCAGAGCACTCAGGATGATGTGGGCTTGCACCAGTGTACTTTGAAAACACATTGTCTTAGTCGATTCAGGTTGCTGTAACAGAATAATACTATAGACTGCATGACTTAAAATATAAACACTTATTTCTTACAGTTCTGGTGGATGGAAAGTCCAATATTAGGGCACTGGGAGATGTAGTGTCTAGTGAGGGATCTTGTCCTGGTCTGAAGGATGGCTGTCTTCCTGCTGTAGCCTCACATGGTCCGAGAGAGATCCTTCCTCTTGCGTCTCTTCTTGTAAGGACACTGATCCCACTCAGGAGGGCTTTACCTGTACAAGCTATTTACTTCCTAAATACCGACTTCCTAATACTATCCAATTAGGGATTAAATTTCAAGATACAAAGCTGGAGGGTGTAATCATTTAGATCTAGAATGTCTGCCGAAAACCTCGTGTATTTGGATGCTGTGGGTTATCTGCAGACTTCACATGCTGCTAAGAGGTAAGGCCTCATTAGGAGGTGCAGATTCCTGAGGATGCGTGGGTTACGAAGTGTGTGGCTTGGAAGGATCATCCCTTTGCGCTGGCTTTTCTCCTGCCCAGCCTGCCTCTTGTGACTTTGTGGGCAGCTGTTCTCTGCCAGATTCTTCCCACCATTGCTGGCTGTCCATGAGTAGACTGAAACCTTCCGAAACTGTGAGCTAAAATAAAGTTGTGGGTGTCAGGCACTGTGTCCCAGCAAAAAGAAAGCAAAACAGAAGGGGTGGAACAAATACTTAGTCCAAAGCACACGATCCAGGCAGAATGCATAGTGGCCACGGACCAGATATGAGGGAAAGGGCAGGGCCCTTCCTCCTCTGCTCGCACTCCCTCTTCCGTAACTGAGATGTTGTTTCAATCATAAAATGATCACTCAGGTTATTTTTAGGGAGAGGATTTCTTATTTAAATCAGTCCTTTAGTTGGTGGAAAGTCCAAGTAGATAAAAAAAGTGGGGGCAAAGATCAGAGCCCTGTGCTCACAACCCCTTTTCGGGCCCATATTCTTCCCCAGCTCTAAACTCCCACTACAGCCAGCTCAGACAATCTACAATATGCCTGTCATTTCTGAACATCTGAGGCTCCCTTGAGGCCAAGCTCTGGGCACATGCTGCTTCTTCTATGGATCTAGGATATAGAATTCAGAAGTATTCATTCAGTCACTTCCCAGGTTTCTCGAGTTTGCTAGGTGGTCAGCTATGCTGATACACAGTAATGTCATACACTTGAGAAACGGAGGCAAGTTCAGGGCCTCCCTTAGCGGAATTGCCAGAGGCAAGGTTGGGATAAGGTGCTCATATCAATGTAGCACGGGCTTATCTTGGTGGAAACCGAATAAGACCCATCTGCTCATCTCAGCAACTGGAGTCTGAGGTGAGACTCTGCTTCTCTGGTCTTGTCAGAGCTTTGCTGTGGAGAAGCAGGGGCAGTGTTGTCTCTTAGGTGTGCGGGAACAAAGCTGGAGGAAACGTTGGAGCCTCAGACCCTTTGGCTGGTAAGGGAACAGGAAAACTAAGGCCTGTCTGAAGGCCCATTCCTCCATGCACTGGGATGCTGTGTGTTGCTCTGAAAAAGGAAGGCCTGGACTTTGCTGTTATATACCTCCTGCAAATGTCCACTTGTAGACTCAAGGAGCTTTTTCATGAAAGTCTGCACTGGGCCAGACCCCAGGGAAGTGATGTATATATGCACCAATTCCCCAAGATGAATTCAGTTGTTATATATTGCAAATCCATAGTAAGAAAAAATAAAAAAACAGATATTGGTCTATGATGGCTGTTAGCAATCTTCCTTCCAGTTCCCACTTCAACAATCTACCACTGCAGCCCAATTTTTTTTTTTTTCAAGCCCAGTTCCCGAAAGTTTTGTTGGGACTGGGGATGGTGAATTCCTACATAGGCCAGGTGCTGCCTCAAAGGCCCTTTCAATACTGTAATCTAGGCAGGCACTCCCAGTCACTCGAAATGGAAAGCGGGACGAGTCCTTCTTGCCACTCCTGATCCGGTTGCAGGCAGCCTGGATTGAAGCCAGAATGACTCCTGGTTGGTGATGTTCCAGGATGTCAGGCCACTGAGCCTCTAGCCCTTGTTCAGATACCTGAGGGTGGGTTTTTTTTAGGATCTGGCCTGGCTTGACCTGGTGTGTGGTTTCGAATGTGCTGAGTTGTAGTTTGGACTCAGTAACTAAACTTCGGGTTGATTGAAGTAGGCTGAGGTGTGGTCCTTCCTGGCAGTTTATTTCCATCTTGCTGCCTGGCATGAATGTGTGCGATCTGCAGTGGAAGCACAGCTGTGCCAAACCCCTTTGGTTAGGCCCGCCTCCTCTGCTGCTTCCCCAGTGTATGAGTACTCAAATCATCCAGTAGTTCCTGGGTCAGCAACAGGCTTTCAGGTGACCAGTGGCATCCTCTTTGGTATAAATAGGTGTCCACCTGGGCATATCTCTAGGCCTCAACTTTGAATGGCTGGCTAGGAAGGTTATGTCCTAGAACCTTCTTATGTTAGTGGTGTTCTAAAGGTTTAAGACGATGTTTTTATAAATTCATAGATCTCTAGCATTAGAACAACCTCAGAAAGTAGTCGGATTCTCTTTGGTTTAGAAGTTAAAGGAACAGAGGAGAGGAGACATGACTTGACCAGAGACACAGAGCGTACGAAAAGCTGAGGCCTTGATTTCTAGCCATCTGCTCATTGACTAGAACCCCTGCCTTAGATTTTGGACCACTCAGATAGGCACAGCCAGAAAAGCACATGGAGTGGTGATTGGTTTTACACATAAGTTTTAGAAAGTAACTCATCACATTTTTAATTGATTAATGTGGAATACCCTTTCAATATGTGGAGTGAAATTGCTATAAATAATTCACTAGATTCCACATTTGATTGAGTATGTAAATTGTTCAAGCAGTTGGAAATCAAAGATCCCAGAGCAGAATGATGATTGTCAGTGTGGGTGAGAATGTAGCAAGACTGGCAAAATGGAATGTTCTAGGGACTGTGAAAACTGTAGCAACCTCTTCAGGTTGCTTTGCATGTCTTCTACAGCCCACAGACCCTCCCATTCGCTCTCCCGCTTAGTAAACCATGCGCACACACTGAGCTCTGCCTCTCTGTCCACCCCTCTTCCCATGGAAAAGCAGCTTTCCTCAAGCCAGGGTGTGCAGTGGGTTTCGTTGTCCCACTCACTGCTGAGTAATCCGTGGGAAAGACAAAGCTGCATATTTTAGGGCACAAAGGCAAAAAACGGAAGCCACTGAAGGTGACTGTCAAAGCGGCTCCAAGACTGCACCGGTTATGA
Source organism: Ctenodactylus gundi (assembly GCA_004027205.1). Classification (NCBI taxonomy): domain Eukaryota; kingdom Metazoa; phylum Chordata; class Mammalia; order Rodentia; family Ctenodactylidae; genus Ctenodactylus; species Ctenodactylus gundi. The sequence continues at coordinate 110,315 of PVKB01002411.1, read as the reverse complement.
TGTAGCAGTTAAAACAGCTGGCCATGAAGACAATGCATGAGCAGGTGAAATGCTTATGATCATAAAGCAAGCCTGCCTGGAACGCCGTTCACTCATGTAAAAACGTGTGAGTGTCTTTGAAAATGGTCCAGAAGAACATTCTTCAAAATGAAATGGATGGGTATGTTGTGCAGCGTGGCTGTGAGTCTTCCACATTATTTCACGACTCTTCTGGACTTGTTTGCTTGATTTTCCCTAGTTACCTAAAGGAAACAAAGCCTAATTCTGCAGTGAGGGCAATGCGGTGCAGTTTTGGTGTTCTGCCAGCAGATGGAGATGGCCTGCTTTCAGTTTTCTGTCTGTTAAGCTCCTAGAAGAAAAGCCTTGGTCTCAGTCAGGAGGTCCTGCAGATTCTCTGCATTTTTACTTGAATATCTAACCATGACTTCTCCAGCACCCAATGAGCCCTGAAAGTTATTTCTGATCAGGATATGTGGCTTCAAGGGAGCAGATTTAATTTTATAGGCCTGAAGTTTATATTAAGTGTGTGTGTGTGGGGGGGGGGGGGCGGCGGGCAGGGGCATCTGAGAAAAATAGTTCAAAACTGCAAATAAAAAAAAATCCTGTGCAGAGCCTTGGAAGGGATCCTTTAGAATGTGGCCTATTGAATTGAGCCTTCATTAACTTCTCAATAAATCCACTTGCAATGGCTGCTTTTGCACAGTTGGTCTGGCCTGGGGAGAGCAGATATTGTCACAGAAAGCTCATTGAGGGAAAGAGAATGTCTTCATTCCTATCAGGCACTTATAAAAGACTGTCAATCATTACTGTTCTTTTCAGTATAATGTCTACTGCCTGGTGGGTACTCAGTGACTGTTAAATAAGAGGAAGTAGAAACCGGAAACAAGACTAAGAGGAAGCCTGGAACCTGAAGCTACCTATCCTGTGTGGAAGGGGATCGTTGAAAGGGGTACCTCTTTACCCGGTTCTTTTGAGGGCACCTGCTGTCTGAATGCCAATGACCACAAGTAAAACTTCATGGACTTTAAAATACATGAGCTGTGTGGTCTAATTCAACTAATCCAGAAGGTCTGGATTATACATATGGCTTCCATTATCACCATGGTTGTCTTCAACACATCCAGACACAAGGAGAAAAGAAAAAAATCATATTAGAAGCTTTTAATAGGTTGATCTAGAGTCGTCACATCTTGTTTTTGCTTAAGTTTCATTGGCAAAATGTTAATCATAGAGCCATGTATAATTGCATAAGGAGCTAAAAAAACAGTTTTATTGTGCATCTAAGAAGAGGAAATACATTCTGGTTAAAATAGGTAGGCTTAGCTACATTGTATACAGTATAGAGGACATTAGTTAGCAGTCTACCTTCCATGCATTAGTTTTAATATTTTGGTTTCTCTGAAACCAAATTGGGAGAAATGAATGGTAAAAATGAAATTCTTGCTCATTTTGAATGTAGAAAACCCCTATAGTCATGAACTACAAAAATCAGATGGATGGATGTCACATGCAGTGAACATTGGGCTAGGGTGATAAAATCTTCAGTAGAAAAGAAATATCTTTCCAGATATTGGAAAGAGGTAGCAGAGCACAAAATCCCTTGAAGTATAGTAAGTGATTGTCATAACTACTTTCTTGTCGCTGTGACTCAATACCTGACATCCACAACCTTAGGGAGAAAAGATTTATTTTAGCTCACAGTTTCAGAAGGTCTCAGTCCATTCACAGGTGGGCGGCTGGAAAATAGTTTAATCACATGGTGGGGCTGCACCTGCAGCCAGAGCTCTGGAGACAGACATCCTCACAGCACGGCAGAACAGAGGCAAGTAGAGGAGGAAGCGTGGAACCAGCCCACGCCCCTCCAGGTCGAGCCCCAAGCATCCGCCCCTTCCAGGCAGGCACCGCCTCCCAACACCACACAGTATCCATATGTACATGAGGCTTTTGGGGGGACACTCCAGCTCAAAACTACAATAGTGGCCTACTTTGAGGGAAAGTCTAACAATCTCTTGCTTAGCACAATAAGATTTAGGCATCTGGCTGCACAAATGTCCTGAGCACTCTCGGACGAAGCACACTCACAGACATGCCATCTTCGTAAATGTGCAGCATGTGGAAGAAAAAATGTCGCTGTTAAGCTTCTCTACGGCAGTCACTCTTTGTAAGGAAAAAAGAAGGAAAAGTTATCCTAACTCGCAGTCACTCTTTTTCACACACAAAGCACATTCGCAGACCCACCTTCGGAATCGGAATGGATTTTACTAAGAATCAGGGGATTTTTCTACTAACCCAGAACACTGCCTTCATCTATCATTCACTTTTTGTTTCCTCAAATATCTGGTCCATAAAGATTTCTGCTCACTCACGGATGGCTAATAATGGAAGAGAAATAAGGACATGAATGCAAAACATACTGCAAAATGGTGGAAAATAACAGCACCAAAAGATAAATATTTGAACAGTCTGAACATTTTGATGGGAAGCTGATGAAAATCTGAACCAAATACTTCTCTAAGAAATGAAATAATGTAATAGAAGCATTTTGCGAATTAGGAGTTCAATGCATAAGCACAGAGAATCAAAAAAGAGACCAGGAGATACAAATTGAGTTATCTATTTCAGTCACAAGCAAAGGACAAATCAACATAGAGGTTATGGCCACCTTATAAATACAAGGACCTGAGGGTACAGTGTCATTATCCCATTGACTATTGAAGTGGAAAGATTGACGACAACTGCACAATGGATGGCATCCTGGAGACAGGTGAGCAAAATGAAATGGAAATTCTTAAAAACTATTAGAGAGAAATAGTAGGTATGGAAGACAGGTAACAGAAGACAACACAAACATAAATATCTTCCTAGAGAAAAACAAAAACACATACATCTCTCAAACACAAAATGGAAAATACTTTCCTGTTATTAGAGAAGTTCTGAGTCTGAAAATGCCTTATGGGGGAGAAAGGTTACCGAGTGCTAAGCCATAATCTCGCGAAGTTTCCTGAGTTACAAACAAAAAAATCTTAGAGAAAAGTGATCAAACTACTTATAACAATGAAATAAACACAATTTAATCTATATTCAACATTACAAGAAAACAGAAAAATGCCTACCAAGTCTTCAGGAAAAGATGATGCAAGCCAGTCATATTTTAGCTAGCTAAAAAGACATTTAAATGTAATAGCAATAGACATATAATTACAAAAATGTAAGAATTCCAAGAATATATTCTCCATGAATGCTGTTTTGAAGATGCGACTAGACGATGAAGTTGAACTAAAAAAAGTAAGAAAAAGAAAGGAAAAATAAAAAAAGCTGTGGCAAAAATAAATATAGAACTTGGTTAAGATTGAAACAACTATCAGAACTTCCATTAAAATGCAAAATGGGGGAGGGGCCAAGAAGGCGCCAGAATAAGAGCTTCAGGAAAGACTGCTCCCAAAGAAATCAACCAGCCAAACAGCTGGAATAAAGTACCTCTGGAGGCTACAGCAAAACCCAGAGATAAGAGGTAAAACCGAAGGGGTGGATTACCCGCTGGGGAGTGCCCAGTGGAGGGGGTTCCCCATTCCTCCTCAAAGGACTCAAGGGCAACAGACACCCCCTGTAGTGCACTTCCAAGTGCTCCTTAGAACAAAGGACCTGGAGATCTTAACGCCCTTAGGGGACTGGGAACTGGACAAAATTGGCTGTCCTCTCCCAAGTGGAAGACGCAAAGGTGTTGTGGAGTCAGGCAGCAGTGGCTCCAAAATCCATGTGGCTGGATATATAAAAGAAAGAGAGGGAGGGAGAGCCGTGTATCCCCAATCCAGCTACACATCAGTGGGCAGCTGGAGAAGAAGGCAGGAAGCTGTAATTCCCAGGGCTTGAAAGTCAAAATAAAGGGACATAGAGCCTTAGGGGCATAGAGAGGAGAACTGCGACTAACGGGGATGGCAAAGTCTGAAGTGCAGTTGGCACTGAGAAGAAAGGTAATGCCACCTGCGCACTGTTCTCCACAAGTGAGGACAGACAATGTAAACCTGGAGGTTCGTTCTGGCTCAGGGGTGAGACAATCAAGACTCACCACCCAACCCCGGCCACTGAGAGACTCCGGAAGGCAACACTCACAGTAATGGGGCAGAAAAAAAAGACTGCCACTGTAGCCAAAACTCCCAGGGGGCTGGCAGCCACCTGTGGGTCAGCCCAGCACTTAATAAGAAAGCATCGCCAGTGTAACCCTCTCTCCACAAACAGGGGAAGGATAACAAAATCCCTGACTTTCGCTCCAGCTCAGGGTCCAGGGAATCAGGGACCTGTCTCTCACCTCACCACCCCTGAGGGACCCCAAGAGGCCACATCCACAGAGAGGGGACTGAGAAATGACTTAACAACAACAACAACAACAACAACAACAACAACAACAACAACAACAACAACAACAACAAAACACAGCAGGCTGCGGCTCCGGGTCTGCTGCTCAGGTTCTACTGTTCAGGTCTGGCAGCCCCTGTGTCACAGCCCTATGCAGAAAAGGAAGGCATCACCCAACGCACAGCAATCTACAGGAACTGGTGACCAAGCTAGGCAAAGGAATATTAAACCCTAGTTTTGAGCTTCATCCTGGCTGGGGGTGGGGGTGAGGGGCCGAGGAAGCAGCAAGAGGCGCAGAGACCTGCCCACCACCCCTGATCATCACTAAGAACAGCACAGAATCCTGTTAGCAGAGAGAGGGGAGTGACATCTCCTACTGCCTGGGAAGATGGAGAAAACCTGGGTACATACCTCTCAGCGGGCCCAGTACCCCTGCTCTGTACTTCCCATCTGGGCCACTCCACCCCCGACGACCCATCCAAAGGTGAGAGGGTACCAGAACTGGCAGCTTCAACCACAGTGGAAAAGCTACTCTAAAGCAGGCCAAGAAACAACTGTCAAGCAGGAAGGATAAACTAGGTGTGCTACAACAAGGAACCCCACCTCAGTGACACAGACAGCATATTACGCAGCTGTAGAACAACACTCTCCACTATCAGAACACAGAGATTGCTCAAACAGTGACCACAGCAAGCCAAAAAAAAAATACTCAACAGAAAGATGAGAAAACCCAGGGGCAAGATGCCACAGAAGCCCGCAGCTCACCAAGGGAGACTCAGAGAAAACCAGGGGAAGATCCAAAATTCCTAAAAAAAAATTCACCTGCTGGAAGAATACAAGACAGACTCAGACAACAATATACACAAAATACTTAAAGAATTCAAAAGAGATTTAACCAAAAACTTAAAGAAGAAGCAAATGCAAAACTAGCAGAACTACAGAAATCAACACAGGTACATAAGGAACTTGAAAAACTCAATAGCAAACACAAAAACAAACCCAATCAAACAAACAAAAACAAAACAACAAACAAACAAAAAATCCTAAGGAAACAAAGTAAAATCCAAAATAATCTGAGTTTTAAAAGGGCAGGAGATCTAAGTAATCATTTTATAAAAGAAGAATATACACATAGTCAACAGATGCATGAAACACCCTCAGCATCGCTAATCATCAAGGAAACATAGATCAAGGTCACCTCAGTGCTGGCAAAGACATGAAGAAAGGGCACTTTTGCACACTGCCACAGGGAAGGTAAATTAGTAAGTCGTTATAGAAAATAATATGGTGATTCCACAAAAAATAAAAGCAGAACTGTCATTCAATCCAGCAATCCCACTGCTAGGTATACATCCAAAGAAAACAAAATCTCTGTGTTGAAGAGGCACCCGGTCTGTCATGTTCATTCCAACACTATTCATGATAGCCAAGATGGAGACAACCTAAGTGTCTACCAAGTAACGAACAACTGAAGGAAATCCGGTGTGTATGCACTATGGAACACTAGTCAGGCATAAAAGGTTGAATTTCTGTCATCTGCAGAGACACGGACCAGCTGGCAACCATTATCATAAGTGAAATAAACAAGTCGCAGAAAGAAAAATACTGCATGATAATCCTCATCCGTGTAATCTGGAAAAAATGATCTAATCAAAATTGAGACTGGAATAATGGTTACCAGAGGCTGGGGCGAGCAGAGGGAGGGAGGTATGAGTGCACGGTCATTAATGTGTGCTAAAATGCAGTTAGATAGAAGAAACAAGTTCTGATGTTCTAGTACTCAGTCAGATGACTGCAGATTACTAATATGTACTATGGTTCAAAAAAGCCAGGAATTTGAGTATTTTTACCAAAAGGAATTGAATGACAAATACTTTGTTTAGCCCAATATAAACAATGCACAATGTATACAATCACCAAAACATTGCATGATATTTCATAAATGTGAATAATTTTTTTGTGTGTCAAATAAAACAAAATATGTTAGAAGTAGCTTCCTTAATATTTTCAGATATTATACCTGGGAGACTGAAGAAAAATATCCCAAGCTATCAATGCTAAACAAAAAAAAAAAAAACGTTCTGTAAGGTAGTGGGTTTAAAATTAATACAAGGATATTGGTGATCTTTCCATTTTTCAAATAGCTAGTTAGAAACACAGAGCAGAGTTTGGCAAATTTTTTTTTTTCTGTAGGTGACACAATAGTAAATAGTCTTTGCTTTGTGATCCATGTAGTCTTTGCTATGAATGGTCGGTTCGCAGCCTGAACACACCCATAGACAAGGTGAAAGAGGAGGGGTGTGGCCATTTCACTGTCTTAGACAACTTTTTGATGAACATAGCCAGTAGGCAGGTTTTAGCCTTGGGTCACGGCTGGATGATTCTACCAAAGAGCAAAGGAAGAAAAGACCACCTTCAAAATATTCATAAGAGGGCTGCGGGTGTCGCTCAGCCATTACGGTGCTTCCCTAGCAAGTGCAACGCTCTGGGTTCAGTTTCCCAGCACCACATACGTTGCGAACAGTGGCTCATTTCTGTGATCTCAGCACTGGGTAGGCTGAGGCAAGAGGATTGTCGTGAGCTCAAGGCCAGCCTGGACTATTATAGTGAGTTCAGGGCAAGCCAGGACACAAAGTGAGATTTCATCTCAAACAAAAAGATAAATAAAATGTTCCTAAGAATGAGTGTATTAGTTTGGGTTCTTACAAATGCAGAATTTACAGATTTTATCAAAAAAAGGTTCTATTAGGAAGGCTTACAAAGCTGAGGATAGAGATAGTCCAAGATGGCTGCTCAGCCGTTAAGTAGATCTCCCACTCGGGACTACAGGTCAGCCGGTGAGGTGAGAGCCTGCTGCAGAGCTCAGTTGTTCGAAGAACAATGGCGAAGACCAGAGACTGAAGATCGGTGACTGAAGAGCAGCTACAGGGTACAAAGGCACAAGTCGGGACTGGAGCAAATCTGTGATGAAGATCTGCAGTGTGTAGCAAGTTGGCGTCTGGAGAACCTGCAAAGTGCAGAGCTTTCCGAGAGGAAGAAGCTGTGACAATCATTCTTTTTCTTTCTGTTTATGCCATTGCAGTTCCCAGTCGGCCCTCCCACATCCGGGTGGGTGCTCTTCCCTCATTGGCTGACCCACAAATCACTCACATTCTAATCCAGGCTGGTTCTCAATTCCCAATCTAGGGTGGTTTCCAAACCCTAATCCAGGTGTGGTTCCTGATTCCCTCAAGTTTGACACAATCTCTTCAATGGTCGCAATGAGATTAAGAAGACACAGATAAATTCAACAAACATATGCGGAAATATGTTAAGGACAAAAAAGAAGATTTGAATATATGGAAAGACACATCAGGTAGGAAAACTAACCATTATAAAGATGTCAAATCACCCTACTTTAATGTAGTGATACAGTGCAATTTTTGATGCATAAAATTAATTCAAATAAACAATACTTTCTTTTTTCATAATGTTTTAGGAAAAAGTACATATGAGCCAAAAGTAATCTAAAAAATGCAGGTCTCTTCTAAAAACCAAAATCAAGAGTACCAAGATAGTAAAAACAAAAAAGAAATCTGCTAAACATCAGTTGGCACCTACAAGATAAAATAGAAAGATCACATCAAGTTCCTCAGAAGATCCTAAAAACATTACCACCAAGGAAAGACTGCCCAGACACATAAGGAGCCTCCCAAGTCACTAAACCACCTCTCAAATTAAAATGACGTAGTAGAGGGAACGAGAAATGCTGGCCTAATATGGTACTGGAAAATGACACTGTAAGTCCAGGTTAAGGAGGCAGTAATGCTAATAGCTCAATAGCATTTTCTCAGCACTTACTGTATGTCCTCAGTGGTTACTATATTAACTCATTTACCTCCTCGTCAGAAACCAGTGACTTAGCTATTACTACTGTAGACTGGATGATAAAATGGTAAAAGTAAAACGAATTCATGTGCATGCACGTAGGTAAAGTTCAGCCTGAGAGTGTGAGAATTTTGTGGACACTGCTGACTCATTGCTTCTCTGTTTTATTTGACTTTAAGTAATGTAGAAAATGAATTGTAAAATTGCCCATCCACATTGCCCATATATGAAGGAGCTGCGTGGTGGAGAAAGGCACAAGATGGGTACCCCGACCTCTCTGCAGGCACAGGGTCATTCGGGCAGCCTGCAGTGGAACCGATCTCCCGTCTTTTGGAGGAGATGGAGCTACAGGCCAAAAGTAGGCTCTGAGAGCAGCTGAGTCTCCATGCCTGGCCCAAATTAGTCACCCTGGGGGACAGAGGTCTTGAGCTCTTGTCTCAGGGTTTTGCTATTTTCCACCCGGTAAAATTTATCTCTCAGATGTCTCTGTGACTCTTTCCTTCACTTCCTTTAAGTCCTTTGTCAAATGTCACCTACTTGGAAGAGACTTGCACTACCACCCTATCTAAAATTGTAAGCTCTCCTTCCTTCCCACACTGCACGTCTTTCTTATCCTGCTTTATTTCTGTCCATGATGCTAAGTAGCACAAGACTTTACAGGAAGCTCATTGTGTTCATCAAGGCACTCCACAGGGTTAGAACCAGTAAGAGATATTGACATGCAGTGAGATTACATCCTCACTAACTCATCACAATGAAAATTACTATAAATCACAATGCATTTATTACTCTGATAAAACCATTATAAATGTAAAAAAAATCAAAAGCCAGATGATTTTAAGTCCACTTATAATAAGGCGATGCCCCAGCCAATCTATTGCAAAGTTGGAAAGTTGTAAGTTGAAATACCATAAATAAGAGATCATCTCTATAGATGTATAAGAAAGTATTTATAGTACAAGGGAGGGATTTGCCTCACGCACTTAGAGAGGCCGAGAAACCTTGACATGTGCTTTCTGCATGCTGCAAGCCAGCCAGAGACAGCTGGGGATGGAGCTCCAGCCCCCATCTAAAGCCCTGAGACCCAGAAGAGCCAATGATGTAAGACCCCACCTGAGGCTGAAGTCCTGAGCCCGGGATGGTAATCTCCCAGGGCAGGAGAAGACACATTTCTTTTCTCAAGGGAGAGCTTCTGTCTTTTGTCCTATTTCAGTGCTCAGAAGACTGGATGCTGTGCCTCCACTGATGAGGGCTGAGCTCCTTTTCCTGAGACTTATTTATCTCTCTCAGAAATACCCTCACAGATACATCCGGAAATGGTGTTTTCTCTGCTATATGGGCATCCTTTATCCCAGTCAAGATGACACATACAATGAGATGCCTCAGTACTTGTTTGTTTACTGTCTGTTTCCTCCCATTAGATACCACTGCTCTATCCTCCATGTCCAAACCAGGGCCAGAATAGGAGCAGAATTCTGTGAACATTTAGTGAATGAAAACATGTGAACGGGCAGTTCACAGACAGGGAAATGCAAATGAATGTCATTTGAATTTAAAATGTTTATGTGTTTACTTAATAGAATGCACAGATTATTCAAAATCAGTCTCATAGAGCTGTTTCATTGTTTTTAATGATGCCATAGATTTTCACTGGATGGGTATGCCAGAATTTATTTAACTGGTTTCCTATTGATAAATGTTTACATTGTTTCCCACAGTACGATTTTTATAAATAGTGCTCCATTCACGGACAAATGGTCTTTTCAATAAGCGATGCTGAGACAACTTCTTCTCAGTTATCAGATATGCATAGGCATACGAGGGTAATTTTCCCCTCCGTTCTTATTATCAGAGCTATTTGATAGCTCTCAGCCCTTAAGTCCAGGACGCAGAACTTCTGGCTGCCAAGCAAAACACATTTTGAGAACCTTAAATTTAGAGCACAATACCCTAATCTTTTAATGTATCTAAAAATTGTTGTGTGTGAGATGTTCTTTGCATATTTCTATATACCTTAATGTAGGATGCATAGAGGGACACAAAATTTTAGATTTTAATCCCTTGAACTCAGCCCATGTATCATTCAGGGAAACAGAGATATTATTTCTGTCTTAGTCCACTTTCTATTGCTTTAACAGAATATCGGAGACTGGGTGACTCAGGAAGAAAACAAGCTCACTTAACTTGCGATTCTGGAATCTGGAAGCCCATGACATGCCTCTAGCACTTGGTCGGCTTCTGGTGAGAGTGGTTTACTTTTTCACAACACGTCAGAAAAGCAGCAGGACAAATGCCTCTCAGGAGAGAAAGAATGCTTCACTTCATAGCAATCTACATTTGTGGAAAATAATTCAGTTGTGGTGGTTAATTCTTGTCAACTTGATTGTCCTGAAAGCTGCCCAGGGAAGTAGTAAAGCACATTTCTTGAGTGTCTGTGTGGGACATGGAAGTGTGACGTTGGGAACTGTCTCTGGTCCCTTGTCTCTTTCTCTCTGGCTCTTCCACTTTCCTCGCACTTCTGGCCACCCTGATCTGAGCATTCTTTCCCAACCACAACCCTCCACCACCATTTTTCTGGTTTGGAGAACAGCAGTCACGGGCTGACCCCTCTGAAACTGTGAACCAAATATACCTCTTCTCCTATAAGCTGTGCGTCAGGTGTATTGCACCAACAATGGAAAGGTGACTAATATGCAGTTCTGTGAGAAATGCATCAGCAGCCAGGTAGTTCCTACAGGAAAGCTATGGAGTTTTCCTTTGGAGACTCGAGTAAGGACTATTCCAAAATAAGTAGTGATAATGGCCTTTGTCTTTTTATAGGTGTTGGCACATGATATTTGGCTAGCAAAGCCATTTAAGTGTATAAAAATCTGTAGTTCCATCAGCTCCCAGCTAAGTCTTCAAACTGTTAGAATTTATTCCAATAACTACTGATGTTGTATATATGCCTCCTGAGTTTGGCTCCCCAAGAGCAGGAGTACCCTTCTTTCTAATGACTTCTGCCTTGTTGGAAACGTCCAGTCTATTGGACATACAGCCAGCGCATGGGCAAGAGTCACATCTCAGTTAAACCACATGGGGTCTAAACCTGTAATGGACATTGTTTTGACCATCCTGGGGATGACTAAAAACGAGAATTTGAAGATCCTTAGTAGTCAATGGATAATTACTCTCTCTGTGAGTCCGGAGAGTCTATATGGGCTAGAACCTCTTCTCTGGATCTGTGCATCTGTCTCTAAGAGACTCCCTCACTGGGTTAGTACATCTCTGTACTGCCAAGATAACTGAGTGGAGCTCAAAGAGTGTCCATGGTCCTCTCCGTCTGTTTTTCAGCCTTTGTTTTCAACACTTGCCTCACTCACGGACAGACTGCTCATTTGCTTATTTGTCCATGATTCCTTCCCTTCACTCGGATCAGGGATTCTTATTTCTTCTCTTCTTTCTCTTTACTGTTTGCCACATTTTCTGGCACAGTGTAAATGCCATGTAAGGATTCTGCAGGCAAGTAAAGATGGAAGAAAGGGAGCGAGAGAGGGAACAGCAAAAAGAGGAAAAGAGCGGGAAGGGAAGAAGGAAGAAAGGAAAATCCTGTCACCTCAGAGGACTTTCCACGCTTTGCATTGTGACTGAGTAGGCATGGTAGACCACTGGTCAGAGCTCCGCCCAAGGTTTATCGAATCTCTGCTCTAACCAACCATTTTCCACTTGGCTACCTGGAAGCACTGAGGCTCTTTACTCTGAAGTGCCTCCCCTTTGGTGCCAGACAGCTGCATGGTGTCCCTGCTCCATTGTGCAGATGCGTGAAACAGGTGTCATCTCATAAAAGAAAACTTTCTCTTCAAGCTTCTGCGAGTGGCTCCCCAGTGGCAGAGAAAGCGACAAGGCTGTCTTTCTGGAACAGCCTGCTTCTTACTGTGTTCTCTTTTCTTACTATTTCTCGGGTGCACTGAGTTGGGCTACCCTCTCTGTGAGCTCTCAGAAGATCTTGACTGACTAGCTAAATTATGCTATTGATGTGGCTTAATTAATACTAATGACTTATCATGAGAATTACAGATATGTACCCGTGTCTAGGAAGTGTCAGTGACAAGAGAATTAAGGTGTCAGTTCTCATAAAACACGAACAAAAAACTCCTCAGGGCAATTGGAGACAATTGCCTCCTCTTCCAGTAGAAAACTCCCTCGAATTACATTGGCACGTGCTTGTGAATCTTGAATCTCTAGTCTTCTTAGGGTCGGAGTAAGCATGGGAATATTTACATTCCACATGTCACACCAGCCGTGCAGACCTAAATGAAAGGCTAACACGAAGTGTGTGGGTCCAGGCGGCAACAGTGCATTGAGCCTTGCTGTGCAGCGGCCCGCAGCACAACCAGGCGTCCTTGGTGAACATATATCCAGGCAGATGGATGTACAGATTAGCATCCTGGGGTTAATTTCACTCTGTGGATAATTAACATGTCCTTATTTTGAAAATAAATGCTTCTGCAGTTAAAATAAATGCATTTAATTAGTAGAGACATTTAGTTCTGAAGTGGGAAGTGAATATACTAATGAAATAAATGGTTGTATAAGCACTTTATATTCCAAACAGTTAAATGCATCTCCTCCAAGTCATACATAGGGGAGGTGGATCTTAGCTTGTGAGAATTCGCTCCTGCACAGGATGTGCTTTGCAGCAAGTTTCAGGCTAGGATTACCCACTGAGTCTGAAGCTCGTGTGTTCTGGATCGGTGGCATAGTTACGGCCTGAGTTAAGGGTTGAGTCACCTAATGTCTTTAAGTCGGGCTGCTCTCTCCAGCACTGGCCTCTCTTCCCAGCAGCCTTCTGGGAATCTGTACCAGGCTAGCTGCTGAGACCTCCAGCTTAACTGTCAAAATAGGTCTCTGTGCTCCTGCAGCCTGAAAACCCTCTAAGCGCGCAAACACTTCCGCAGACGCCTCTTCTGTTCATCTTCTCATTTCCTGGCTCTTCCAACGCTTGAGTAACCATGGACTTGACGCTTGCTACCTACATCCAAGTTTCTTTTTTCAATCCATCTCATCATCTTCCATAATCCACCATCTTCTCCTTGACACCGGGATCCCCTTTTCTATACAGCACCTTGTCCTCATTCTCCTAAGTCTGTCCTTCCAACATCTTGTGAAATCACTCATTTTTCCCCAGGTTCATTACCACATGCTGCAGATGAGGCAGATATGACCTTCACAGTCTCCTGTTGCTTCTATCGAATATAGTCTGTTCCACTCACTGACACTAGAGTGACTACAGCTTCACAGATGAATGCGTCACATTGCTCCTTCTTCAGCCTAAACTTTTTCACAAATTAAACTCTTCTTCCTCAAATTGCTTTCAGAAGGAAGCCCAAAACTGGGCAGAGTCTCAGAAGGAAGAAAAGCTGTTTGTGGCATGGAAGACAGGAAGCCAAGCAAGCAAGGAAGGGCTGAGCTAGCACATATTTTTCCAGGTCAAGCCCCAGTGATCCCCCACTTCCGGGTCAAGCCCCAGTGTTCTGCCCCTGTTACATTTTGGAACAAAGAATGAAGACAGAATTTCTAGGTCTCAAGGATTCAAGAGTTCTGCACATTGCCTACATGGATTCATCCCCTGAAGGAGGGGGTGAGCTGGCCTTGTAGCCCTGAGCAGAGGCTCTTACCCATATTTATTCAGGAGAAAAGAAAGGGGACAGTAAGTGAAAAGGTGCTTTAGGGCAGTGGATTATTTAGAGACTAAGAGAAGACTCAAAACTTGTACAATGGCTTAAACTTGTAAATTTATACAAAATACAGGTAGTTAAAAAACAAACTTAAGGGCAGTTCATTTTTTTATTGATCATCTTTCTATTGGGCAGGTAAGGATGGGGGGGGGTCTGTTTCCAAAGAACCTGCTTTGCAGTTGCTTCAGTCACACAGTGCAGAAGCAGAGATTTGACAGATTATGGAGCCAGGTTCTTATGACTTTTTTGTTAAGGCAAGTGACAGAATGGAGCTCTGGTCAGTTCAGGAGAAATGACTCCTACGTTTTCACATGCATTCCTCCTGGGTTAAGCCTCAGTGTGCCATCCCTTCTGATCAGGTTCCACCTCCTAACAAAACATGACTCCATAGATACGCAGTAGTATCCAAATACATGAGGCTTTTGGGGGACATTCAGATGTAAACCATAAGAGGGCACGGCACACAGTAAATGTTCCATGAATGTAAGCAAATAACAACGATAAGAATGCAAATCATCTCAGAGCTGAGAATATGATAAATATGAAGAACAATTGGAACTTTATTTTGTTATGAGACCAGGAAAGGAAAATGGCATTTACCCAGTATCTATTGTACATTCCTCATGGCATTTTTGGACACCCATGTTGATACTGTGTCTGCTATACAGAGTGCACAGTGAGGCCCAGCAAGGGAAAGGGACTGGCTTGGGGTCATACCACCAGAAAGTAGCCAAGCAGAGGTTGGATTTCAGCTTATCTGATTCCAAAACTTCTCATGATTGACCTAGCTTGCATACTGATGATGCCTCAAATTCTGAAGCAAGTTAAGATGTTCGCAATGACAAGAAAATGAGCCAGAAATAAATATCCAGTGGTGTTGGGTGCCTGCTTGAAAAGATTTACTTTAATATCTTCTTTTGGGTCTTAGATCTGAGCTGAAGCTATGATTTCCTTCTCCAGAAAAATCCACCCAGACCCATATACACCAAGCTGCATTAACTGTTCCCAAGAGTCTGCCTTCTCTTTAAGCCTTTTCATGGATTCTGGCTTAAGAAGAGACACTGGATGAGGAAAGGAAAGTCTCATAATTTTAAAGACATTTGTCCCTTTTGCTGTGGTGCTCTTCCTCCCTTCCATTTCCCAGCAACGTAGTATCATGGAGGGACACTTTAGAGATCCAGTCTCCTTTAGTTTGTGGAGATAGAAGCCCAAGTAACAGAAGAAGAAGAAGAAGAAGGAGGAGGAGGAGGAGGAGGAGGAGGAGGAGGAGGAGGACTCCAAGCCCAAAGAGAACCAATTCCTTATCTTGGTGTCACACATGAACTGCTGCATAGTGGAGGCTGATGACAGCTACTGCTATCAGAACCTTTCCTGAAGGTCTGCTGTTTTACATAAAGGAGTTCATTTAATCCTCATTATAATTTGGGATCCAATCTGGCTCTGACAGTTTATAAGGTCTGTAAGTTGTCAAAAATTTCCAGGCCCCAATTTCTTCAACTGTAACTGGAGGATAATTCAGTGTTCTTGTAAGGGTTGAGACCTAAACTCTGTGCCTGGGACATGTGGGTACCCAGGGAGGTCATTTCCTGTTCCCTTCTCCATGATTTCGCATTAGAGGATGGTACAGGGAACCAACAGCAGGAACACATCCCAGCCTACAGTGGCGGGCATGCTAAACATCCAGAACTGACCTTTGACAAGCAACAGAGGTAAACACATTTTTCAACACCCCAAATTTGCAGGCCCTTGGCCAAAGAGCAAGCAGGATATCCAGGCTTTGCCTTCTAGAGCTGTGTCCTGAGTGAGTTTATAGCAACAGTGATGAGAGGGCCAAAAGGGCCCAGGTCATCAAAAGACTGGGGAAAAAAGTTTGAAGACCTGAAGAATAGAGCTGGACTTCACAGAGAGTTCCAACAAGCAGATTTTAGACAGTCTCCATATGAAGCAGTGAATGATGGGAAAGTCCCAGGCAGAATCAGCAGCTCTGTGGCCTAGCATGTAAAGCTGAGGGCAAGCATAACATGCCCTGGGGTTACTTCCCACCAGTGGCCTGAAGCTGATGGCAATCTTAGAATGCCCTGGAGCTGCTTCTCACCACTGAACCAGCAGTTATAGGTCGACAAAGGAGGCTTCAGGTCCCTTAGTCACCTAAAATAGGTCCATATTCTCAGGCTGTGTACTCAAGGATTCTTCTAACCCGAGTTCAAAACATTTTGAAAAAATCATGTCTGCACTGAACATGGGCAGACTTTTTCTCTTGTCATTATTCCTTAAACAATACATTATAACAAACATTTGTGTAGCACTCTCAATGTATCAGGTGTCATAAGTAATCCAGAGTTGATTTAAAGTGTATGGGAGGATGTGCATAGGTTATATGCAAATACCACACATTTTATATGAAAGACTTGAGCATCTGTGGATTTTAATATCTGTGCGGGTCCTGGAACAAAGGTTTCACGGATACCAAGGGGTGACTGGGCTTTCTCCACAGTCCTGGATTGACTAGTTATTACCACTGCTTCACAGCCAGAGGAAGAACACTGAAACAATGGATTACAGGCTTTGGCGTAGCCCATCTCTTCGGTGAGTGGCTGCCCGTTCTGGCTGTTGGGCTGCTTTGGTACCATGTGTGTCTATAGCGCCACGATGAATGGATTGGGGAGGGGACAATGGAGGTGGCTCCCTCTCTGTGGGAATGAAGACCCTGGAAGTTAAAGACTTGCAGTCAGCTCACCATAGCAGCACAGCCTCCCCTCTCAACCTCTACTAACACTGCAGACCACCCACACGGTTTCCTGCCTGGGGCTCACTGTGTCACCTCAGCAGGGCTTCCACTGCAGCCTCCCTGTCCCTCCCCCTCTCATATCCAGCACTGAAGCGAAAGCTCTTTGGGAAACTAAGCTCCAAGCTAGGGGAGGTCATTTTAAAATAACCTGCGGAAGTTCTTTGAAGACATAGCTGTCATGACAGATAAAGGAAACTCGGGGGCTACAGTGTGCTTAGATTTTTAAAAAGCGTCTGACAATGTTCAGCATCTGAGATGAATGCCGAGGTAGAGGGTAACAGGAGAGGCTGTTGGACGCACGAGGGTCGGATTAAAAATAGCCCTTGAACACTTCCCTGTGATTGTCAGTGGCCACACCCAGTTTCTCTTAAGCCATAAACTCTCCCATGCCTACCTCTCCCTGGGTAGAGCATTTGAGACCTCCCACTACGATTGGCTCAATTTTCAGTGCTGGTTTTTTTTTTTTTTCTGCCTTTGCTGTTTAATACAGTAGCCTTAGACGGGATGTCATATGATATCATGCCCTCATTTCCAGTAATCCTTTTTCTTTCCCAACATCCTCTAGCACATTATAAACACATGCAAATAGATGTTTACTATGGCTTGAGCCCTTCAAGGCCGCAGTGAAATAGGGCAGGGGCATCCTGAGTCCCCAGGACGGTTACATTGAGCTTGAGTATTTTATGCTCGTATATATGGCGTCAACATTAAAGTTCCCTCGTAACCCTCCCACAGCCTCTCCATCGCCCCTCACTCCCACGATCACACCCAACTTGTTCTATAGAATGCCTGTATTCTGGGTATCTCATCTTAGAGAAACCATGTGATATTTAACGTTCCGCGCTTGACTCACTTCATTAAGCATAAGGCAATGAGGCAAGTTGCATCCACCCACCTACAAAAGTCTAGAATCCATCTGTCTTTATGGAAGACCACTACTCCATTGTTGTACATAGGTTGTATACAGATACTAAACCTGGGTTTCTATGTCCATCTTTTGAGTAAAAGGGGAGCAGATCTCTCCTGTGACTGTGTTCTCCCCGACTCTCCCAGTTTAGAACTGTTGCTGTAGCTGAATGAGAGCTGAACTCAAAGATGGGACACCAGGGTTTGAGATGGGGATTTTATTGCTAGCGGTGTGGCCCAGGACAAGCTATTTCCTCTCTCTAATTGAATTTCCTCGTCTCTGGAATGAAGACTTTTGCAGTGCCTTTTCATTCTGGACCCATGAGCGTCCATTCTGGTATTCCCTTCAAGTTTACTTGCTTGAGCATCTTATAGGGCAGACACAGATTCCCGGGCTTGGCCCCGGAACACAGAAGCAGAATCTTAGCCTAACTAGCTGCCCAGGTGATTCCTGTGTAATAGAGAATCAGAGGCCACTTTCTCTTCAGGTCAATAAACAGAGGTTGCCAGCCTTGTGAATGATGGAATGTCTTCACTGAGAATAGATGTGCACACCTTCTGTGAGTTGCACCGCCCTCTTGAAATGCTGAAGGTTTGTAGCCAAACCAAGACCCCTAGCTACAGAGATTTTGTTGCATGTTTGCCTTTGCAGAAAGGGCTTGAGCTGCTTGGCTGGGTGTTGCTTGTGTAACAGAGACCTTCCACCCTGGACTACAGCTTTGTCCGCTTTATGTTACTGTCTTGAAAGACTGGCTGTGGATTTTGATTTCCATCCTGACTTACCTCCACCAACATGCTACATGAAGAAAGGACTTGTGTGAAAGCCTTAGGGTGGAATGAACTTGACTGAGAACTATGGAGAGGGACACAGGCAGGAGAACCACAAATGAGGGCACAAGGCAACTTGAGGGCTAAGGTTCTGACTTACTTCCTTGGTCTTGTGCTTTGCATGGTACATAAAGCAGAGCAGTTGCTCACAATGTTTCTGTTGAACGAGAGACTCCACAGACGCTGTTATGGTTTGGACCTAGAATGTCCCTGAATAGTCTCATGTTTTCAGAGGCGGGGCTTTTGGAGAGTGATTGGATCATGGCAGCATTGATGAGTGCTGTTAGGAAGTAAGGTCTGGTTAGATAAGGTATGCCACTGGGAGTGTGCCTGTAGAGAGTATGTCTCCTTCCCGCTCCTCTCCCTTCTATCTCTTTTCTGGCGGCAGTGGGGTGAGTAGCTTTGCTCAAACCATGCTCTTCTGCCATGCTGCCATGGAGCCAGCCAACCATGGACTGAACCCACTGGAAACTGAACCAACTCAACCTCTTTTCCTTTAAGTTTTGGATGATAGATATTTTGTCATAGCAATGAGAAAATAATTATACAGACCCCTTGCAACAAGTGGCAATCTAGAACAGTAGTGAGTGCCTACTCATCAGAGAAACTAGTACATAAGAAGAGTCTATGTTAGTTCAGACCAAAACAATCAGTGAAAAGAGCCAGACACTCCGTTGAGATAGCAAAGGCCCAGTTCCATCCCTCCATGTCTTCAGTCCCACTCTGAAGTATGTTTGGCTACTGATTTTCTGTTTAGTGAGTTGGCTGGTTTAGTGATGCCCCGAGACAGCTTTGACTCTTAGGCCTTCTGGAGGCAAGTTGCATAATAATCCTTCTGAGGCTGGAAATATTTGGGATTCTACTCAGGTTTCTGGCTATTCTGGCCAGTGTTCTGGTAAAAAAAGAACAATCTGGAGAGCACAGGGCTCCTTGAAGCTTTCTCTGCTGCCCTCTCCTCATGCCTGGCAGGGGTTCATAAATACAACTCTCATTAGCCCAATGGGCTTCTTTGGGAATTTACTGCTGATAATCATAATCAAGACAATATCTATATGGCCTTGGGCATTTATTGGAAAAGTTTATTTGGTACCGAGCACTGTGCTAAACAATTGCGCAAACATTTATTATATGTGATCTTTTGAAATCTTTATCACAATATAATTTAAGTGTGGTTGTCCCTGAGTATCTGGGGGGATTGGTTCCAGCACCCCCTGAAGATATTGATTCTCTACAGGTGGTCATAGCTCAGATAAAACTGTTACAGTATTTGTGTAGAATCTATGCACATATCCTTCTGTAAACTTTAAATCCTCTCTAGATTATTTATACCTAATACCATGTGTTTTAGTTACATTTTTGTTGCTGTTACTCAAAACTCAACACCCACAACTTAGGGAGGAAAGATTTATTGTAGCTTACAGTTTCAAAATGGTCCCAGTCTGTTCATGGGTGGGTGGCTGGAAAATTATAGAATCACATGGTGGGGTCACAACTAGAGCTGTCACTGCCCGGGAGTGAGAGATCCTCACAGTATGTTGGAGCAGAGAGAGATTAGGCGGAAGGGCAGAACCAGCACATGCTCCTCCTGGTCAAGCCCTAAGTATCTGCCCCTTCCAGCCAGGCCCACCTCCCAACCCTACACAGTATCCATGTTGGGGGACACTCCAGATCCAAACCACGACACAATGCAAAAGCTATGCTATGTAGTTTTCACAATATATTGTCTAGGGAATAACAATTTTAAAAAGTTTGTACATATTCAGTACAGATATATTTTTCTCATGTTTTTGGTTGAATCCACAATATGAAACACATGGATATGGAGGGACAGCTGTACTATTATCATTCTCATTTTTACAGATGAAGAAACAGGAGCAGGAAGCTTAAGTAACTTACTTAACATCATATAATTACAGGAGAGAGATGTGAAATGAAACCTGAGTTTCTCTAAATAGAAGTCGTACTCTAAAATTTATAGTATATTGACACAAACTAAGAAGAAAATGGATACAAACACATACGGCTCAAAAACACAAAAATATATAAATATCTCTCATACCCATATATACACAGAAGCGCACACAAAATGCACTCACTCATACACTTACATGTATATTTCACTTACAAATACATTTATTCCCTCCATAGGAATGCAGGTACATATACACACCCTCACCGTTCACTGTCTCATTCGTACACATACTAAGTTCCGTGTCCATACGAACGCATACATATGCACATACTGTTTTTTTTACACATTTGAATTCTTACTGGGTGTTAGAAATCTTGAGCCCCTTTAAAACTCACCCATGATCTACATATTTGTGGACTTCAACTTGAGAAACCCAGTGTCAAACAAGCATTGAAAATGGAGTGGCCACTCTTGGTTTTCCCCAGAAAGAACGGTGGTGGTGTTTCTCCTGGTGTCCCAGGCTTTGGGGCACAGCAAGAGGCATGTCCTTGTCAGCTTGAGGGATCTTGCCTCATCCCCCACTCTGCTCCTCTCTCTCTGTGCCCACTTGGAATGTGCCCCTTCCAGGCTTCAGCACGTTAGAATGTGCAAGTGACTTTTCTTGTTCTTACATTTCTATTTTTAATTATACCTAACTTGGAACCAGAGTGATACATTTTAGCAATTCCATCCTAATGTAAAATGGTGTATTTTCACTTCATTAACTAAAAGGGAAATCAAATGCCTTACCAAAGGTTGTGCCTCATATTTGCATATGGACCTGGGATTCAGGAAGCGGGTTTGTAACACTATAAGAGCCCTATGACTGCCTCTGAGGACCACCGGCTTTATCATTTTGACTGAAGCATTATAAATTGACATTTGGACACTAAACAGGATGAGTTCACTTCTGGCAGCCATCTTTGTATTCTGGCTGGACTCCCAAAGGCAGCAGCACAGCTTCTTTTTTGAGTAGCGAGAAGTACATAGAGGTGTCAGCTGTGTGTTAGCTACCTGTTGCTGCATAACAAAACGCAGTGGGTTAAGACAGCAGCAGTTGTTTCTGGAGGTCTGTAGATCCAAGTCTCCCATGAAGCTGAAGTCATGATGCCAGTTGGAGCTTCAGTTATCTTAAGGTTCCAGGCAGGGGGTGGAAGCTGCTTCCAAGCTTACGCACATGCCCTGCTCCACATGGCTGCATCATGGCGTAGTAGATGCTTTTCCCAATGGATAAGCGATCTCGGACCTTGTGAGAGAATACTGCAAAGGGCAAGTTCACAATGAAAGCTGAAGCCTTTGAATAGTCCTGGTAGCTTTCGATCCTTTAATAGCCTGATCTTAGGCACAACGTCCTGTCACATTTTGTTGTGAGAAGAGACTCTCTAGGTGTAGCCCAAGGGCATGAGGATGGGATGAGACAATGCCATTGTTACCAAGTGGTAATAGCATAGGGGGAAACTTTGGAGAAGGTTTACTGCAAGTTGCAAAGAAGCCTTGGAAGAGCTAGAGAGCATCATCAAAAGCAGAAGAGAAGTGCAGGCTCCTGGCCCTCTCTTCAGGCCTTCCCTATTCCTTTCTTCTTTCTGGGACTTCTTTCGTTCCTCTGGAAGGCCCTCACAGGGAACAAAGGATTCATGTGGGAGTGGCAGACTCTTTAGGATACCTATGTAGCATGTGGAGATACAGCCATGGAAACCAAGAGGAGGGTTCAATAGTTCAACACGAGAAAATGTGCAGCAGTTTTAAAAATTGAAATGAAGTCTCGGGAGAGGGCAGAATTGATGATGGAACGCCATCAAGGCTGACTGAGAGCATCTGGAGTTGGATGTGTGTGTGATCCTTTGTCAGAGGTTGGCCTCACGGTGATCCACTTTCATTCTAGTTACAGGCTGCTCTGATTTCATACTATGCTTTGAGCATCAGACCAGATCTTAGCTATTGCTCTATCCCTGTGGTTTGGCCCAGGCTTGGCATAGAGTCAATATCATAGAAAATGTTTCTGAGATCAAGTTTATATCTAAACATTTCTATGAACTGTATGTGACGTGCCAAAAAGTATACAAAGCCATTTAGAGGGAGAAACAAAGCGCACAAATTAGCTCTTCCTTTAGGAATACGAAAATCTGGAGAGGAGCTTAGACATCAATCAAAAAAGCAAGACCACGAGGATAATATTGCATATGCCAGAAAGAGTTAGGAAATGCTGTGACAATAGAACCGGAAGCAAAAGACTCAGCCGCTCTGGCAACAAAGGGCATAAAACATTTCCTGGAAATAATAGTAACTGGACCTAAAGATGGCAAGAAATGTGGGATCCAGAGCCAAGAGGATAATTAAAACAAATAAAAGTGTACTGCAGGAAGCTGGGATCCCCACTATGGCTCAGGCTTTGTGCCCACACTCAACTATGATGAGGAGAGAGGGCACGAGGTGGCATCTTCAGGTCGGGCCTAGGTGCTAAAAGCTTTTAAAGTCCACACTAAAGAATTTAGAGAGCCCTCAGGGGTTTCTGTGTATGAAAATCACTATGGAGGTTTGTTTAAAAAACAAACCAGCGTAAAACTTCCAGAAAACTAAGGTTAGGAAAATATCTTGTGCTTCGGAAAACAAGAAAAATCCTAGAAGTTGTCTGGCCGGAGGAGCAACCAAGAGAATTTTGATCACAATGTAAGAGATAAATAATAGATTGTGGAAGGGCTGGATGGGAAAGCCAAGTGATTCAGACGCTTTGGGGCTTGGTATCAGATTAGACATGGAGTCTGGTAGAGGGAGAAGGAGTGACTAGTAAGTTTCAAGCCTGAGTCTGTAGAATAAAGTGGCGGTACACCGACCTGGGGATGGCTAGTTGGTTGGACAGCCTTGTCAGAATAGTGCTCAATATGGCATTGGCTGGTTTAGTAATTTCAACATAGGATAGCCCGTTCAATTTGAGTTTCAATAAATGTCAATTCCATTCCTGGTACATATAGGTCTGCATTTGAGATAAGTATAACTCTGGAATACACTTAGACTAAAAATTTGGTTTTGTTTATCTGAAAATGTAACTTGGCCTCCTGTAATTTTCCAAGCGTCCCTGAGTACCTCTATCTCCGGAGTTTGGCTCTGGCATTGAAGACGGCATGCCTCTTTCTGGGAAGGCAGCATAGAATAATGGTGGTTAACTGAGTGGGTTCTCATGTTAGACCAGCTGAGTTCAAATGCAGTTTCTATTGCTTATTAGCTGTGTGACCTTGGGAAAGCAACTCGATCTCCCCCAAAACTCATCTAGAAACTGGGGAGAATGACTTCTTTCTTGACCACCTACCGGCATGATTGTGGGGGCCAGATGAGGCAGTGGCATGTGGTAGCGCCTCAAAACCCACGGGGCACTGGAATGATCCCTGAAGAAGATGAATACATTGGCCTCATTAAAAAGCCTGCTGGCTGGTGTGGGATTTGGGGCTCTAATTAATTCTAAATATCAAATACTAAGCTGTAGCTCTTTCTTCCTTTTTCCGGGAAGCTGGCAGGGGACAGACAGGCAGGCACTGTCCATGCACCCCCACCTCTGAGATTTCATGATGTCCTAAGGAGAAATATTCTCCAAACAGCTTGCACTTAATTTCCCTGTAGTCGTCATGCAGCAGACCAGAGCTTCGGATCCTCCCAGGTACCCGTGCAATCGCCGCATTGGCATTCCCCAGACCCACTCCTGCTCAGCAGCTGCTGAGTGCTGGCTGGGGGAGGAGCGGGGAGACAGATCTCTGAGCACATCTCTCTGAAAGGGCAAGGCCTCTTATGCAGGCAGGCCCATCACATCACACGGGGACAAGACAGGCACCGGAATCGATCAGAGCCTGGCATTTGAACAGAATTCTAGGGAAAGGGCATATTTATCAGAAACAAATAGGGGGGTGGCAGGTATTAGCACAGAAAGTATGGGTATAATTGTGCTTTTCCTCAAAAGCTTGACAAGCAAGTCAGGCCAATGTGAATGGCAGAGAGAAGGCAAATTGTTGCAATTCAAATCCCTTTTAATGCTAGAGATGTGTGGCAGCCATAGAAAAATCAACTGCAACCAGTGCTACAAAGCACACAACCCCTCTACAGCCAGGCAGCAGATGCAAAGGTTTCCTAAATCAAAATGCTCTGAATTCAAACCTGCCAAAACAGGAGAGCGCTTGTGTGTGTGTGTGTGTGTGTGTGTGTGTGTGTGTGTGTGTGTGTGTGTTTGTGTGTGTGTTGAAGAAGGAGCCATTTCTTTCAGATTACCTTGGAGATCTGTTGTGGCTGAATTGTAGCCTCTCTCAATCAAACACTTAAGTCCTAAGTATTATACCTTAGATTGTGACTGTATTTGGAAATAGAGCACTTAAAGAGGTGAAATGAGGTCACATGAGCAGGACTTAATCCAATCTGACTGGCGCCCTTATAAGCGGAGGTGATTTGCGCATGGACAGACAGAGGAGAGCTCATGCAAGGATGCAGAGCAATTGCACCAACTTTCAAGCCAAGGAGAGATCTCAAAGGAAATTCATCCCTCTGACACCTTGATCTCAGATTCCTAGACTTTACAATTTGGTGAAAACAAATATTTGTTGCTTGAGCCCCTCAATGTGTGATACTTTGCAATAGTAGCCCACGCACGATAGAGTCCTGGGTGGTAAGATGTGTCTCTGCTGGGTTCGTTTTAGTACAGTCACTTTAAAAACCATTTCTCAGAGCTAGCTGGGGGGCTATGCAGCTAAAACTTTTGCACTTATGCCAAACAGCAGGTACAGCTATTGGGTAAGGACATCTTCCTGTAAGAATAATCGTATTTAGCAATTTCATGGGAAACTCTTTGTATTCATAGGTATAGTTTGGAGCAGGGTGCAAAATTTCCCATGAATATCTAAGATGAAAATACTGTCTTCCAGCAGCAAATCCATCGCTTGCATTAGGAAAGGTATTAAGGACTAAATTGTGGAAAACATTCTAAGCCCATGGTAGGTAATGGGACACTATCAAGGGAGATTGATCAGGGAATCAGTCCTGGGTTGTTTATGCTCTTCAGTGAGAGGTGCACTACCACTGATCCCTTCCTCCTCCCTCCAAACGCACTTAGCCCATTGTACTTGGAAACCCTGTAAAAAGAATTTTTTAAAAAAATAAACGTTCACCGTATTTTTATTTTAATATTTTTATTTCTCACCAAATTCTTTTCTATTAGGATGTATGCGTGATGTGTAGTAGTTGTATTTGACGTGAGAAAGTTGTGTGTCTACATATCACATCTTCATCATTTTTAGTACTCTTTACCCCCTTCCTACCCGCTCATCTCTCCCACTCATCCCCTTTCTGTCTCTACAAAATCTATTTCCCTATTTCCTACAATCACTACTTTTATTTTGCTCTCTTTATTTCTTTATGCCTGAAGTTTCTTATATTAAAGAAGCCATGCGGTGTTTAACTTTCTGTGTCTGACCCATTTTTCTAAGCATAGTTGTCCTAAAATGATTCAACTGTATCTTTCTTTATGGCAGAGTAGTACTCCATTGTACATATGTGCTACATTTTCTTTATCCATTTGTCTGTTGATGGGTATATTGGCAGCATCGATCATTTACCTGTTATGAGTTGTGCTGCTGTAAATATACATGCTTTTTTAGACAAGACTTAACCATTGATTTAAAGCCCTCAACTCTGGTTAGTCAAAAAAAAATAACTAAGGTAGGATATGAAAGTGGGGAAAAGAAGGAAGCTTTGGCATTTTCTTATTTGTTTGATTTCTTTTTAGTACCTGTGGTTGTAGGAGATTATAAGTTATGGGAGAGATTATGGCAAAGATAGACTGAATATTTGCTTAGCTTGTGTTCTTTTTTTTTTCTCTTCTCTGGACACACAGAAATACCACATATCCCAGTTACTTTTGTGGGTAGGTTAGGACATGTGACTAGGTTCCAGCCAATAGAATATGAGCAAAAGTAGCAGGGGGCCATTTGCAAGGTTTGATATGAAACATCTTGCATGACAGTCTGTGCTCTTTCTTCTTCTTTAGATTCCATGATAACTGTATGTTGCAGGCTGGAGCATCGCTAGATAGAAGAAACCTCACTTTTTGGATTGTTACATGGACAATAGCCACCAGTGAGAACTATAAGTACCACTTGTTTATAGCAGAGGCACATTTTCTAGATGAAGATGGCAGATCTTTCTATTTCATGCGCTTTCACCCTACCAGGTGACCAGACAGAGAGGAAGAGGGGAGGAAGGATAAAATCCAAGTCACTAGACTGTCTTGACCCCAAACAGGTACTTTAGATCTTATCAGGAAGATTGTGCATCCTGCCAATAGGAAAAGGCAGGAGGAGGGACCTGCAACCTAGGGATTTAAAAGGTCCCTCCACCATATTTGCTGTGCATGCATGCTGGACACCTGCGTGTGGAGAAGTCATCTCTTTTGCAAAAAGATAATTAAAGCCTCATATTTCTGTCCTCCATGGCTCCCACGTCCATCCCTTGTTTGGACAGGTGACTTCTTCCAAGTCATTTCTTACAGAATTATACAATGTGTCAACTCATCGAGTTGAATATAATTCTTATCCATCACAAACACATACTAGTAAAAAGAATGATTTGGGGGAAAATAACTTCACAAATTACATTAGAGTTAGGTGTGAATGCAAAAGACATCTTTATGGTGTTAAGCCATTGAGACCTGGGGATTGTATGTCCTAAAAACTAGTGTTATCCATACTGACCAATACAGGGACAGAGTTGGGTTGGTTATTCATCAAATAATTATTCAACATTCATTGCATTCTAAATATTGATATTTACTGCTAGTACTGTAGTGATAAGCAAATGAGACATAATCTTTATTCTTAGATCCCCGGTTTGCAGAGGGAGGTACATATTGTGCAAATGATTGGAATTAGTATAAATATAATTGCAATGATGGCAAGTGCTAAGACAGAAAAATACATAGTGTAGTGAGAATATGTCTTAAAGGAATTTGACCTATTCTTTTGAGGAAGGGATTAGGACAGTGTTATATTTTGGATGTGGTTTAATTGTGGTCCCGGAAATTCAGGTAGTGGAGGCTTGCCTCCTAGAGTGGCTCTGTTGGTAACTAGTGGAGCCTTTAAGAAATATGGCCACATGGGACAGCCTTATGTCTTTGGGGACATGTTGTAACTATTGTGTGTCCATGACCTCTCGGTAGTTCTCCTGCAGCTCCTTGAGTTCTTAAGAGAAGATTGATATAAAAAAGAGTAAGGTTGAATCTTCCTACATAGCCTAGCTCCTTTCTTCATTAGATGCGACCTGCTTGCTCTAATTTACAGTTCCATCAATGCCATTAGCCATCAAAGTGATGTAGCCTCCAGGTGCCTCTCACTGCAGAGCCTCTGACATGCTTTTTAGATTTGAACTTACGAAAGTGTGAGCTCAATAGAAGTCTTTTCTTAATAAAAAGCTTGTTTCAAGTATTTCATTATAGCTATAGAAAGCTGAATAATACAGATGGCAGTCACAACTAGCTGAGAGCTGAAGGATATGTAGACACCAGACAAATAAAGAGGGAGAGGGAAAAGAGCTTTGCACATAGAAAGAATAAATAGTGTGTTTATCAAGCTGAAAAGAGACTACGGGGTTGATTTTTTGGGTAATTTTTAGCTGTTGTAACCTGCTCATTATTCAAAAACTTGTTCATTCTCCTTGTTCAATAACATTCATCCCTCATCATTAAGGACAAAGTCCAAGAGCAGCTTCACCCCTGTTTCTTATTTAATGGTGATTCTAAGACGGGAAGAAACATGAATGTGGTGAGAGGGAACTTTCCGAAGCTAACTCTGGGCATAATCAGGGAAATGTTTTAATAATAAATAGAAACTTCATTTGGAGCTATTGTATTTTGTCATATCAGAACCTACTCGAGGATTATTGATACTAGAATCCTCAACAATGTGCCACAATCGGCTCGGGGCCCCCTTAATCCGAGAGATATTGATGCCATTGACAATAACGACTTCTTCTGAGGGGAAATAAAATAACTGAACAACGTTGCTGCAGCACAATGAAAATGGAAGTTGTAAACTTGACAATGTGAATGAGTTCATTTTCTTTTTATACAGCAGATGTTGTTTGACCTAGAAGAAGGAATAATATTGTAGAAATTGTGATCAGTCTGAAGGAAAAAATAAATATGTCTAAAAATAAAATACAAATAACAGCTGCTTGAATTGTTTTCCTACTATATCAAGGTTGACAGCTTTTTCTTTTTCAATTGAGCTGGGAGTTTTCAAGGAAGGATTTGGATTGGGAGAATTGTTTCAGAAGAGTCCCCGTCGTGTATAGCACACAAACTTTCCTGGCACCGGGAGGTGGCCTCACAATCTCAGGACTTTGTAGGTCGGGCATTTAGTTCTGGGACGAAAGAAGTGGCAGATCTGTGGAACGCGTCTTTTGCCACGCGTGCCTTGCTTTGACACTCTTTCACTTGCCCACTGACTCCTGGGACACGCTCTCATGCACATTTCCGTTCTTGCACGTGGTCACTGTTTTCCACAATTTATGTCTTTTTCAGTGGAAGATCTCAGAAAAACCGTGAAGAGGAAAAAACATGTCATTGTGTAACTGTCTGAAAGATTGACAGCAGAATATGGCAGAGACTGGATAATATTAATTAGTGAAGAGTCATAATGCTTTAGGAACTATGGAGAGACCTTCCAGTGTATGAATTTCTTCACTTGAACTTGACTGCCATTAGCTACACAAAATAGCAACCATTCATGTAGTTCATGCTTACCGTGTGCCAGGCACTGAGCTAACCACTTTACTAACCTAACCTTTTGTCAGTTCTCATGGTAATCTGAAGCCAGATGCAAAGTTCTTGCTTGACTTTAGCAGGAGTCTGTGTCTCCTCCTCTTAAATCTGGATCGGACCTTTGACTGCTTTGGCCAGAAGAGTGGAATGGTATTGATGCCATGCTAATTTTCTGAATACTGAAATACTTATCTGGGAGTTCTGAGTTCTGAGGTCTGACCACACAGTAGCCATGTATAAGCATGTGGTCAGTAGCTTTACTTGAGTGAGAAACTTCCAGCCACCCTCAGGGCACTAGACATGCGACTGAACTAACTGTCCTGTCTTATAGATTGATCCATGCCTGGGCTGACATCACAGAATGAATTCAATTGATGGTGCATGGAGCGGAATCTTCCAGCTGAGCCCTGCCCGAACTTCTGATCCAGTGATGAAATATTACCCTCTACTTGTCTTCTCCAGCTGAATCAACCAATGACGATGAACTTTGGGCCTTGGCTTACACAGGCCCTGAGAACAGATAACATGGAAGCAGTGTGGTAAAATTTTGAGTTGAATACTGTTTCTCAGCCTGAAGGCACTCACCATTCCTGAAAGCTCCTGCCAGCTACATTCTTCTCCCCAGTGATTACCCAGATCACAGGTGATCTGGCCTTTGGGTCCTGTTGTTGGTCTTGTTGCCTCCTTGGACCTCTTGGAAGAAGTGATCTCTTGACTCACATCCCAATTTCCTTTCCCTTTCAGCGACTGTGCTTCTGACCTCTCACTTAAGCTCTTGGGAACAGCACTTCCCCTGCTTCTTTTCCTACACGTGCTATTGAATACAGCTCCTAAAATACTTCTTTCAGGACCTCTTTCATTGATCTACTTTGATCCATTCCACTATCTCCACTGAGTTCAGGCCACCCCCAGCCCTTACCTGAGCTGATTCAACCATTGCTGTATAAATACAGTCTTACCTCATCCGATCCATCCTCCACTCTGCAGCCAGAAATCTAATTCCACAATGGAATTCTAACCAGATACTATTTTCTTTGAGGCATGGTCTCAGTCTGTAGCTCAGGCTTGTCCTGAACTCACCATGTAGTTCAGGTTAGCCTCAAACTCAGGGCAATCCTCCTGCTTCTCAGCCTTCTGAGTGCTGTAATTACATGCATGTGCCACCAAGCCCAGTTTATGTGGTGCCGAGGAATAGAACTCAGGGCCTTGTGCTTTCTGGGTAAGTGTTTTAACTACTCTGGTATTCCTCCAGCCCCCAGCTACTATCTTGAATGAAACCTTTCAATAGTTTCCCAGTGCTGTGCTGCTGCACTGACAGTCAAAACTTCTTCCCCCCCATATTATTGATATATATATATATATATATATATATATATATATATATATATATAGTACATGTTTACGTTGAACTTGAGTATTTTGTGTACATATATATTGTGTCAAAATGACAAACCCTTACCCTCTCCCTTTTCGACCCCTCCCCCACAACTGCCCCCTCCTCAATTTAAAACTTGTTAATATGGTTTCATGGTTAGGGATTTTTTTTTTTGTTTGTTTTTGTTGGTTTGTTTTTCTGCTTGTATCCCTTGCTTCTTCTCTATCAGCCAGACTACACTTGGCTCTTCAACTAGACCAGCATTCCTTAGGTTCTCATAGAATGTTCTGTTCTTACCACCAAGATTTTGAATATGTGCTTCCCTTGGCCTGTGCAGTGTTCCCTCACCCCCCTGGCTCTTCCTTTGTTCTGTCTGAGAAACACACAGTGCTTTGACTGTTCTGTGACTTTGGAAGCTTCATAGGGCCTTGAATAAAATTTTCCCACCATTTAAAATAATATGTATGCGATACATAATGTTTTCAATGAATTTGAGTATTTTGTGCACATGTAGATCACTTCAACTTTACAATCCATTTCCATTTTGGCCCTCCCACACCCCCAATCCTCCTTAACTCCCACTATCACACCCATTTGGTTTTATAGAATGCCTGTATTCTGAGTTTCCCAGAGAAACCATGTGATATTTAACATATTTAATCTTGTGCATCTGACTCACTTCGCCACTCAAATCATCACTCTTTAGCTCAGTTTCACACTCCTAGAAAGGGCAGCAGTGGCCATATCTTGATACCTCTTCTCTGGTTCCAGCAGAGCCCTTTATTGGGGTGAATTGCTCAAAGTTCTTCTTTTCTGTTTCTTCCTATATCTTTGTTGAGATTCTTTAACATGGCCTCTCCCACCGGTCCACATAAGAAAGGATCTATAACAATGAAATTTCTAAGGCTAGAAAATGTGAGAAAGAAAAAGAGAGAAGTTAAATTTAAAATGCCTTAGCTGAGTAATGAGAGGTAAATGTTTGTACATTCAACAGACGTTCAGGTTAATAAAAATTTTGAAGTTGTTTTTTAAAACACCAAAGAATAAAACATGTTTCTAGGCCCTCCCTGAAACAAATTTCTTAAACTTTCCTAAAATATACACAGTTCAACCCTCTCATTGTGGACACACTTAGGTAGAACATGTCTTTTCTCTCAGTGTCTATTACAAAGGCCATTGCAACATGCTATATATTCTCTTAGCAGATCTTTGAACTGATCAATATGACATGTAAGCTTCTTTGTTTGGAATCGGCTTGGTCCTATCTTGAGGAATCTGCTTGGAAAACTCTTGAGAGAATTTGGGGCTGTCCCATGAAGGATCTTCCTTGCCACTGCTTTTGTGGTGGCTACAACACCCTTGCTTCTTCATTAGGATCAGAAGCATTTTTAAAAAATCTAATCTTAGATTCCACTTTATCCAGAATCCCCTACCATTAGCCAAGACTGGTTGCTTTCTTCTTGCTGGCACAGCATCTTTGCCTACCTGTATCACCCCATTGATCATAAGTTTTAATCAGGTCAGTTGTTTGTCTCCCTCTGTTCTTGAGAGCCCTTTACTTGAGAAAATAAGACATGGCCTCCTCCTGCAAGGAGGCCACAGGGCTGCCTGTCACTGTCCATACCGAAAGTAATTGTTGCATCAATGGGGAAATGCAAAGAAGGAGCTTGTTCAAGGCTTGAATATGTGCAGCCCATATGTTGATTAAGTTCTCTAATGGAAACTAATCAATAGAAAATGTGTGTAACTAGGGAAGGAGATTTATGAAATAAACTTTCAGAATCAGAGACAGTAGAGTCCACAATGGCTGGCTGCATACTGGAGAGCTGAAGGATCCAGTAGCTGCTCAGCCCAAGAATATGGATGCTCCCACACAGAGGGAAAAAGGATGCAGCACATATTGAGGACCTGGCGGTTTCCTGGACTGTTACTGGCATGACTCCCTGCTAGGAGGTGGAAGAAACTGGAGTCTGATGCCCACAGGAGACAGCAGCAGCAAAAGGTGCACCCACTCAAGCAGAGTAGGGTTTCCAGGAAAACATTCACCCACTTTTCTCTCCTTCCCCTTTCATCAAATCTAGGCCACAAGCCTATTGGATGGTGCCACCCACAGTCAGAGTGGATTCGCTCCCTCGATTTTCTGGCCTACATGCCAATCATTTCTAAAAATACCTCACAGACACACCAAGAAGTGTGTCTTCCTAATGTGCTAGACATTTCCCCATGTAGTCAAGTTGACACATCTCTATTCACAGTTTCGGGCCACAGTTACCCACATCTAGCGCCCTGCTGCTTCTTTTCTCTATCTGTGGATGATAAGGCTGATTTTCATACAGGTGTTCCATTAGGGGAATGGAGAGACACAGCTGCACTGTCGTTAGTGAAAGGTGTAAGAGCCCCTTTGAATGTGTGTGTCCTTTTAGGCTTATATTTGCACTGGAAAACCCTGACAAGCAGCTTGAGCTCTGTGGTAGCTGACACTGAATGAGACTGGCAAGGCATTTTTATATGCCGGAGCAGGTGAAATTCAGATTGCTGAAAATAGATACCATCCATTTTTATTTTGTACAAATGTTCTGAGCTCCATTCCTTTCTCTGGGCTGCTCTTTCACAGGGGGATTCATGGTGTGCACTGGTCATTTATATGTCTCTGGCCTCGCTATTCACAGAGGGAGTCACGTCCACTAGATTGATAGCCCACTTGCTGCAAGGGGCACTGTTTTCAAGTAATATCAGGAGGATTATGAATTCTGGGGCTCAGTTGAATCAGAGATGAAGCTTTGACCTGAGAGGGAAGGAAGCATTGGTGATTGCAAAGGCGACTCCAGGTAATTCTGTAACCTTTTTCTAGGCCGGAGGGCTGGGATTAGAAAAGTGCTGGAGCGTGGCACTTTTCCTCAGGCTTTTTCATATTTTATACCATGAGTAAGACTTGAATACCTATATTCTGCTGGCATGGCCAAAGTTCATGCCCCTGGTGTGCCCCTTGTTTCCACTGTGCCCCTTATTTGTACTCCATGCCTTTTCAATCTCTATCATTTCTTTCTCCAAAAAGGCCTATTTCCTCTTCCCTGTGCCTCTAGAAAGCTGGAAACCCCAGGCTTCTCAGGGCACTTGATAATAAAGGGCCAACATGTAAGTTACCCGAGATGCTTGGGATCCAGAAAAATGATGAGCAGGTGACACTGCCAGCTGCCTGGGAATCGGGTGAGGAGAGAACAGTGAGCCCTTGCCACAGCTGCTATCCATACATGATCCCCTGCTGGGAGGTCCACCTACAGCAGGGCACCTGGCTCCAGCTGAGACTTACCTTAGGACTTGTGTGGCCTTTGGCAAATATCATAATTACTTTTCCCATAAAGGGACGTTATGTCTTGTGTGTCCATGTGTGAGCTGGAGGTGTTTCTAGCTTTCATATTCAGGCAAATTCTTTTTCTGAAATGTCACCCTCAATTTATGAAAGATTTGGTGCAACTGACTTGGATATTCGCCCGAAAGAAAAGTTTCATTGTTTTTTTCTGTACTCCTTTCTAATTATTTTTATCGTTTTTAAAAATCAGTCTTGTATATTTTGGATATTTTAGCCTCTTAAGCAGAGATCAAGTCCAAGGTCTGCCTTTACTAATGTAGGAACCTGAGGGCTGGAGGAATGGCTCAGCGGTTAATAGCGCTTGCCTAGCAAGCACTAAGTCAAGTGCTAAGTACCTGAGTTCGGTTCCCCAGCACCACATAAGCTAAGAATGGTGGCACATGCCTGTAATCAGCACTCAGGAGGCTGAGGCAGGAGGATTGCTGTGAGTTCAAGGCCAGCCTGGGCTCCATAGTGACTTCAGGACGAGCCTGGGCTGCAGAGCAAGACCCTGTCTCAAAAAATTAATAAAAGTAGGAAGCTCAGCTGCATGTTATTTTATTCCTGTGTTTATTTGTTCACAAGTATTTTAAAGCTCCCTTTATCTGCCAATCGCAGGCACAGAGGAGAAGAGAAAGTCAAGGGCTCCACACACAGGGATCTTGTCACGCAGGGGACAGATAACAAGTAGTCCTACTAAAATTGTAAGTTACAATGATGATAAAAGCTTCAAATGAAAGGTCCATAGATCATTAACAAACAGTGAAGAGTTTGTCTTGATCTGAGGGCCAGGAAGGGCTTTTTGAGAAAATATTCCCTTCATCAAATCTTCTAATCTTTCTCTGAGAAGCTAGAGATGTTAAATGTAGCCCCAAAGACAATCCTGTGAAAACAATGGTGGTGGGAATGTCTAAATGTTGCAGCTGCTGTGGAAATTGGTTTGAAACTTCCTCAAAAACTTAAAAATAGAGTTATCCTAGACTCAGCAATTCTACTGCTGCAAGAAAAATGAAAACATATTTACATAACAATCTGTGTACAAATATCGGTAGCCACATCATTAATAATAATAGCCAAATGTAGAAGCTACTCATGTTCATACAATGTAATATTATTTATTCGTAACTAGGGATGAAGTGTCTACACCATGGGTAAACCTTGAAAACATAATATTAATGCTAGAACTTATGGAAGTGATAACAGTGCACAGCTCTATGATTCACTTTCATGAAATATCCACAATAAGCAAAGCACAGAAGCAGAAAGTTTCTAGGGGACAGAGATGCATGTGCGTAGGAGGTGACTGTTGACAAGTGCAGTACTAAGGGGACAGGAATTGGTACTGAAATTTTCTGGAATTTGCTAACAGTGACAAGTACACAACATAGTAAGCATACTAAAAACAAGAAATTGAGAGTTTTAAAAAGGTGAATTTTATGTTACGTGAATTTCTACACTCCTTATTTTCTGAGGGTTATGTTCACAGTACAATTGAGGAGAAGGCAGAGATATTTCACATGGCCGCCACGGCCCTACACACGCACAGGCTGTGTCATGATTGACATCCCGCACCAGAGTTGTGCACCTGATGATTCGTTACGCTGATA
This sequence comes from Ctenodactylus gundi, assembly GCA_004027205.1. Classification (NCBI taxonomy): domain Eukaryota; kingdom Metazoa; phylum Chordata; class Mammalia; order Rodentia; family Ctenodactylidae; genus Ctenodactylus; species Ctenodactylus gundi. The sequence continues at coordinate 74,786 of PVKB01002411.1, read as the reverse complement.
CAACAGAAGCCCTTGGAGGCCATAGTTTAAATGAGAGTTCATCCACGGTGTTACACATTCCATCGATTTACGTTTAGACAAATGTGTCATGGCACGTATCATACAGAATGGTTTCACTGCCCTAAAAAGCCTCTATGCTCCATGTATTCATCTAATCGGAAACATCACACTTGGTGATTTCAAAAAATATAGCAAAGCTATAGCAATTAAAGCAATAAGGCTCTGGCATGAAAACGGAATAATAGAAAAGTGGAAAAAAATGGAAAGCCTAAAAACAAATCCATTCACTTACATTCAACTTACTTTTGATAAAAGTGCTAACAGCACTCAACTTTAGTCTTCAATAAGTGGCTCTGGCAAAACTGGACAGCCACACACAAAAGAATGGAACTAGATCCAGACAGTTACAAATACCAACTCAAAATAAAGACATGAAAGACTCAAAACTATGAAATCACTAGAAGAAAACATATGTGAAGTGCTTCTGGACATTAGCCTGGACGATGTCTTCTTGGGGTGCATGTGATCCCGAAAGCACAGACAACTAAACACAAAGTTAATAAGTGGGGCTTCGGCAAAGTGAACACCTCTGTACACCAAAGGAACCAACCACCAAAGCAGATAACCACAGAGGAGAAAGTAATGTTCACAATCCATACAGAATTTAAATAACACAAAGAACATGGGAAGAGCACCTGGATGGACAGTTTTGAAAGAAGATAAAAGATGGCCAGTAAATACATGAAAATCTTCTATTATTCATTATTAAAAACATGCAAATTAAGACCATAGCAAGATATCACTTCCGCCCAATTAAGTTGAGCATGTTTAAAGAGAATGAGATTAAGTACCTGCTGACTTTGAGTAGTAAAAGGGTACTCGGCTTGTTTTATATGGCTCCCAGGGACACCATTTTGAATATGTCACTTGGAGGAAAACTCTAATCATCTAGCTGTCTTATTCTCTGGCATAATAAAGCTACATCCCAGCACAAAGCTACTAAACACATGGAATGAAGAAAGAACCAGGCCTAAAAGGTTTTATGACTTAAGGAATGACCTCAAGGTGAGGTTCAGGGCTAACATTTGATGGCAAATGTCTTAGCTGATTCCTCCCCTCACAATTCTATTAGCACTAACTTTTTTATTTATGTCTTTATGTCTTTGAGACAAGGTATTCATTCTGCAGTCCGGGTGGGATCTGAACTCGCCCTGGAGCCCAGGCTGAGTTAGAACTCAGCAATTCTCCTGCCTCGGCTTTCTCTTCAAGGACTCTAATCTAATCAGGGAGCTGTACCCGAAGCCCGAGAGATCCACTGAAATACCTGGGTCCTGTATTTGTAACTTTGTCATGATACTTATGTGCACAAAAAGTCAAGATCAATGCAAACTTTATGTTTTGTACTTATACATATCAATAAAATGGGAAAAACATATTCAGGTCAATTTTCCCCACATTATTCTAGAATATGAAGGTAATAAACAAAATTAGAAATTCAGCAGGGGCCCCGTGACTGCGTAGACTGTCTGACTGTGGTTGATCCAGGGGAATGTGTGAACTGTGGCTGCACATTGAGAAACACTGGAGGTATTTCACTATAATACGAACTCCTAAACTCATCTCTGGAGATTTGGATTAACTGTTTTGGTGTGAATTCTGGTGTGCGTATACTTAAGAATCTCCTCGGTTAATTCTACTGTACTGCAGGCACTGAGAATTACCAAGCTAATGACACTGACAAAGAAACAGCAGGTGACCTACACCAAGTTGACAAAGTGCTCTGGGGATTTTTGTACTCCCGGTTTCCTCCAGGTCACTACTGCTAGCATGTTGCTTGCAGGACACTGACTGACAGCTGTGACATGGCCAGCCTGGATGAGTGAGGTGGCAGACTCCACCAACCTTCAGGCACATATAACCCTCTGACCATGAACCAGGTAGGATTGTATGGGGTCTTCACAGACGAACTCCACAGCAGAGAGCACGAGACTTGGTAGGTGCTCCCATGGAGGCAGTGGTTGGCACGGCTAGCTCCCTGAGTGGCTAAATAATACAGTTTTAACATGAATTTGCAAACAGGTTTGTTCTGCTAAGTGTCTTTAGTTTGAATGATTTGCCTTAAGAATATCTGAATGTGTTTATGACAGAAAAGACTGGAACCAGGGTCTAGTTTAATTTATTACTCATACAATTGATTCAAATGACCAAAGTTTGGCCAATATGGGATAATGTGTCATATCTGCTCGCCTCAATCTCCACAATGATGATGATAGTCTGTGTTGGGGCGTGCACATGTGCACATGTATGTATAATCACCAGGAAGCAACCTTATAAACATAACAAGTGGGCAGCCTCTGAATTCCGGCCTCAAAACTACAAAAACATAAAACAAGCTAACTAAGCCAAGAAAACACAACACATGGCTTGCCAAAATCCACAAAGTTGACACCACGATCTCTATAAAAATGTGTGCTAAGGATTTGGCCTGAAATCATCAGAATCTGAAATGATGGGAGAAAATAATGTCCGAAAAGTGCATTGGTACTGCTTTAAAAATGTTTGCCGTATGGTTGAGGGTGTCTTGCCGATGAAGCACCAATTTTCCGATCAACAGGACTGGCAAACAAATAAAAGCGCCCTTTCTCATCTCAACAAGAGCTCAACTTGTGAGACCTCAAGTTCTGTGTTCACCTTGTCCTTTAGTTTGGCAAACGTGTCCAGAAATTATAGTGTCAGAGGTCTGTGAGAATTTCTAATAGAAGTGGGCTGGAACAGTCACTATCTATGTGCACTGATAGATGTGAAATTGTGAAAGACTATTACCTGGGTTCTCCTGAATCTGCCCACTTGTGGATTCCATTGTATGGGAATTTTGAAGTCAGTGCCCTTCCATCCAGCCCCTTTGAGGGGTTCCTTTTATGTGTAGGGGGTTGGAAGTTTGAAGACTCATGCCATGTGATTATTTTGAGAGACCCATAGTTCAACAACCACATAGATCAATGTAACAAATAGAATTATAAAATTTAACACAACACTATGTTACTCCCTACCATTAAGCTGTGTCTTTTGGAGAACGTCCTCTAAGTAGATTATGCAAGTGAGATTTGAGACAAGTTCTGTGTCAGCAAAACTGCCTTTGAGTGCTATTCAAATTGGTGTCTGTATGAATAGCTCACTGTTTTTCATTGCTGAGTAGTATTTCATATGTGGATGCATTACAGTTTCCTTATCCATTGGACTTTTGTGGGTATTGGAGCAGTTTCCAATCCAAGGGCTATTACATACTAAGCTCCTATAAGCATATATTGATTTAGACATGTAGATATATGTATACACACACACAGACACAAACTCATAGTTGTATGGGCATAAGTTTTAATTTTTATGGGAAAAAGTTCAATACTGTGGTTACTGGTAAGTCATATGGGTATTGCATGCGTGACAGTTTATTCATCTATTTTTATTTTATTTTTGTGGTAATGAGAATGGGACCCAGAGACTTGACTCTGACCTACACTTCCAGCCCATTCTATTTTTTAGTTTGAGACAAGATCTCACCAAATACTAAGTTACCCAGACTGGATTCCAACCTGTGGTCCTGTTTCCTCTGTCTCACAGAGTACTGGATTCCACGCCTGTGCCACTGGGTCTAGCTGGGTCAAGTTCTGTGACCATGTTTCGTTACCATGTTTAATTTTAAAAGAAAACTGTCAAGCTGTTTTCCAGTGTGGCTACAGCATTTCAAATTCCCACGGAGAACGTCTGAGTTCCAGTTGCTCCGTATGCTCTTTAACATTTCATTTGTCATTGATTTTTACTTTAGATGTTCTCATAGGTAGGCAGTGACAGCTGAGGGTGATTTTAATTTATGTTTCCTTGATAGCTAGTGGTGCTGAACCTCTTTCTATCTGTCATCCATGCATCTCTTTGGTGTAGTGTCTTTTCAAGTACTTCATTTATTCCCCCCCCCCATTTTATTGATATGTATAAGTGTGATACATAAAGCTTACATTGATGTTGAGTAAACAGATCGTGGCAAAGTTAGAAATCCTTCCCTTCTTCCTTTTTGACCCTCTCACTCCCCGCCTCCCCTCCAGTTCCCATTATTCCCCACTCAGATCACAATTATTTCACTTGTTTTCTAACTGGGTTGTTTCCTTATTGTTGAATTGCTGTTGAGTTTCTTTATATGTTCTCAGTACAAGTCTTTATCAACTATATGATATGAAACATATTTTTGTAGTCTTTTGATTGTCTTTTCTGTGTTCTAAAGGTTTGTTTTAAATAGCAATGTTTCTGTTTGGGCTAAGTCCAATTTAGCCCAACTTATGCTTACAGAAACTTAAGCTTCCTCCTACATTTTCTTCTAAATGTTCTGAAGCATTGTGCTTCACACTTGGATTAACTATTCACTTAAGCTCTATAAGGTATGAGGCTAGGGAGTGTGAAATTTGTGTTTGTTTTTCCAATAAAAAATGTGATAAACACGGTGACTGTCCAAATTTAAAAATATAGTAAAATACACACTGTTATTAATCCCCTACAAAATGCTTTTTTGTTGGGTGGCACTTGGTAGCAACACTCACTGAATTTTAAAAATCTACTTTATTATTTTTTTCATTGCCGTATTTGTCTAATATTTATGTTTTCATTGAAATTCTGTTTTATTATTTGAAAGTCATAATTTGAACAATATTAAGCACGAGGAAGTCAGCAATGGCTTAAAAGCATAAAAATAAAATATGTACAATAATCAGAAAATTCAAATGAATCTCAGACTTCAACACATTGAGAGGTGCATGATTCAGGAATTTAAAAATTGCATTACGGATGCAATTTTAGGTTTCTTTTTTCATGCGTGAATTCCAAATTCTATAACACATTAGAGAGATGGAATTTGGCACGTCAGTGAGCATCTCTGCCCTCCCAATTTTCAGAGGCTCACCTTTTTCCTAACTGATGATTGCCCCGCTTTCTACCCTGTCACTCCTCTGGAGCTTTTTTATGCCTTTATTGTGTGAATTTCATAAGAGGGACACCCATCTATAATCAGTCTTCTGTGTTCATTCCATTTCATTACACATTATTCATTCAAGGTGGTCCCATTTTCATTCAAAAGCTTTAAAGAACTGGGCATCAAAGAGAAAAACTGAACCTACGTGACGACAGAATAGGTAACCCCCTAGAAGACATAGGGACAGGAAAGGATTTTCTGAACAGATCACCACCAACTGCGCAAGAAATCTCAGTGAGAATCAACTAGTATGGACTACATTAAACTAAAAAGCTTTTTCACAGCAAAATAAACAATCAACAAGGCGAAGAGACAGCCCACAGAGTGGGAAAAATATTCACCAGTAACACTTCAGATAAAGGATTAATGTCTAGAATATGCAAAGAAGTCAAAGCCAGAAAACACCCTAAAGTAAATGACCCCATCAAGAAGTGGGCAGCTGAAATGAAAAGAAACGTCTCCGAAGAAGAAGTACAAAGGGCCAACAAGCACATGAAAAAGTGTTGTTCATCACTGGCCATCAACAACGCTGAGGTTTCACTTCACTCCAGTGAGAATGGCCTCCATCAAGAACTCAAAACAACAATTGTTGGTGAGGGTGTGGAAAAAGAGAAACTCTATTAAGCTGCTGGTGGGAATGTAAGCTGGTACAAACATTATGGAAAGTGGTCTAAAGACTCCTGAGAAAGCTGAAAATACAAACTCCATTTGATCCAGGCACAGCTCTATTGGGCATGTTCCCAAAAGAAATAAAGTCAACACATCAAAAAGACACATGCATATCCATGCTTTTTAGCAGCACAATTCATAATAGCCAAATCCTGTAAACAACCATCTACCCAAATATAAAGGAATGGTTAAAGAAGATGTGGCATCTATACACAATGGAATACCATGCAGCCATAAAGAAAGACAGATATGAAGCTTTTGAACGGAAATGGGGCCGCCTTAAATTCACTTTATAAAGACACTGGTGAAAGAAGACTTAAAGGACTGCTTCAGAAAGTGGCAGGAAGGAGGGGTAAGTGCTTGAAGTGAGGAGAAATAGGTTGAGGGGGATTAAAGGCAATGTTTATTTTAATGCAATCATTTTTAAAACTTAAACAATAATATATTTTGAACACGTCTTGTAAATGTCCAATTCTTCCAACACTACTCTTTAAAAAACAACATTTCTTTAAAAAATCAAGTGAGCATAGTTATGTGGGTCATTTTCTGAGCTCACCTCTGTTCCATCAACCTGTGTGTACATCACTCTGCCAATAACACTGTAATTATTATTATAGCTGTACAATAGTTTGTAGAGTTGGGTAGTTTGTCTTCCAACGTTACCCTTTCAAAATTGTTTTGGTCCTTTTTTGTTCCATATAAGTTTTACAATCACCTTTTTCATATTTACAAAAATTTAGAGATTCAGATTGCTTTCTGTAAACATGTGGAGCAGTTTTACGAGAACTGATGTTATTTGTATGTTGAATCTTTCAGTCCATAAATGCACTTTGTCTTTCTATTTCATTAGATTGCCTTTTCTTCATGAATTTTTAAAAAATTTTCAGCAAATACATCTGGAGAGCCTCATCATGCAACAGCTTTGCAGATCACTGTAACAGAGTAGGAACGACGGGCCAGTGTAGCAGGCACACTCAACATCTGGTCTGCTGGATTTATACTTAAGGTTTATTTGTAAAATGACATTGTAAAGTGGTATTTTTTTAAAAGTTTGGTTTTCAAATGCTCATTGCCAGTACGTAGACATATAGTAGGTTGTCACATGTTGACCACACGTCCTGTGACTTGCATGAGCTGCTTTAAGGATTGTGGGCTTTGGTAGAGTCCTTAGAACTTTTATGCAAATAATCAGGTCAAATAAAATTGGGTGATTTTCCTGCTTCCTTTATAACTGGTATGGATTGTAGGGTTTTTATTTACTGCCCTAAGACCTTCAGTACAATGCTAGATTAGAGTGCTACAAGCAGTATTCTTGCCCTGCTGCCAATATAATATGGAAAACACTCAGTCTATCACCACTAACCATGGTGCTAGCCATAGGTAATTTTGTAGATGTCCTTCATCATCTGAATCTATGTTTATCATAAATTGGTAATGGCTCCTGCCATATACTTCTTGTCCCTCTATGAGTTTTTCTTTGTACTGTTTAATGTGGTGGATCACATTAACTGATTGTTGAATATTGAACCAACCTTGCAACTTCAAGATAAATTCCATTACATCATGACATTATTCTTTTAACATATCACTGAATTGTATTAGGTATTATTTTGATGAAAACTTTTGGGTTCATGAGGAATATTGTTTTGTGATTTTCTTGAAATTATTTTGTCTGGTTTAGTATCATGGTAATGATGACTACATAAAATTAATTGGGAAGTATTCCCTCTCTTTCTGATCTCAGGAAAAGATTATATAAAAATGGGGACTGCATCTTCTGTAAGTGTTTGGTAGTATTCTCCTAAGCACCTAGGAGTGTAGATGTTTTAATTGCGGTTTTTAAACTAAAGATTTAATATCTCTTATGGCTGGAGTACCATCGATACATTTCTCATTTGATGAGCATTGCCAGCTTATGGTTTTCAAAGAATTAGTTGGTCTGTTTCATGTAAGTTATTAAACATGTATACACAGAGTTGTTTGAATGATTACCTTATTTGCTTTTACTGTCTGTGGTGGCTGTAAGGAATTCCTCCACGTTATTCCAAATATTAACAATTTATTTCTTCTTTCATTCACGTTTTGTTGTCTTGATGTATATCAATTTTATTTATCCTTTGAATCAAGCTTTGGTTTCACTCATCTTCTATTTTGTTAGTTTTCAATTTCATTAATTTCTACTCTTACGTTTCCCATTTTGTTTCTTCCAGTTGATTCTACTTTTTAGGTTTTCCATATCTTGAAGTGTAAGCTTAGGTAATTCATTTGAGACATTTCTTAATTTCTAAAATATAAAGTACAATGACTTTTCTATATGTTCCCCTTTTACTGTATCCCATAGATTTTGAAATGTTATATTTTAATTTTATGTCAGTTAAATGTTTAAAAACTTGTTGGATGTTTAGTGGAATATTTAATATTGTGTTATTTTATTTCCAAGCATTTGAAAAATTTCCAGATATCTTTTGTCACTTATTTCTTGTTTAATTCCCCACCCTCGGGAATGAAGTTTTCCTAAGTGGAGAAAACTCCTAACTGGCAACGATGAACCTCTTTCTGGGTTTTAGGTATCTGTGCTTCAGTGACCGTAATTCGTCACTTGGGTTCAAACACAGCAGCTGGAGTGTCAAACCACATCTTTCTGATTCTGATACTTGAACTCATCCTTGACTCTTGATTTTCATACCTCATAGGCAGTCAGAAAATTCTGTAGGTCTGCCCACTAAACACATCCAAGGTCCAAACACCTGTAACCATCTCGCTTAGCACTGCGCCCAGCGAAGCCGCCATCTTCTCTTGCTTGCCTGATTGCAACTGCCTCTTGGCTACGCTCTCTGCTTTTCTTCTTCCTCTGGCGCCTTTCTGTGTGGTGTAGCAGATGGAGGGATTTTTAAAAATTAATTGTACACCTTTGTGATATACTGCAATTAAATTAATTGGGGGAAATACACACACATATGTGTATATATATATATATTATATATATATATATGAATATGTATATATATGATGAGATATGTAATGGTTACACTGAGCTTGAGTATTTTGTGAAAATGTTTATTGCATCAACATTACAATCCCCTCTCTTCCACCTTTTGACCCTACTGTACCCATCCCACCCCCCCAACACTCACTATCATACACATTTGGTTCTATAGAATGTCTGTATTCTAGGTTTCTCATATTAGAGAAACCATGCGATATTTAAGTTGCATTTGACTCACTTCATTAAGCATGATGATCTCAAGTTGTATCCATTTACCTACAAAAGCTTCTTTTAAAAAATGTATTAATTTTTTAATATACATGAATTCCAAATTCTAAAAGCTTCACATCTCTCTGTCTTTATGAAGGGTAGTACTCTATTGTGTACATAAGACACAAATTTTGTTCCCATTGGTCTGTTAATCAATATTTCAGCATTTTCGACATTTTAGTTATTGTTATCTGTGCTGCTATAGACATGGGTATACACATATCTCTGTTATACCTTGCTTTTAAATCTTTTGGAAAGATACCCAAGAGAAGCATTGGTGGATTGAATGGAATATTTAGTTTTACCCTTTTGAGGAATCGCCATACTGCTTTCCAGTGTGATTGTACCAGTTTACAGTCCCACCACCAATGTAACAGGGTTCCTGCAATCTTCTCAGCATTGACTGCTGTTTCAGGTCTTGATACCCTTTCTCCCCGGGGTGAGATGATATCTTAGAGATGTTTAGATTTGCATTTCTCTAATGGCTGAAGCTGTTGAACAGCTTTTCATATATTTGCCGGCTATTTGTACTTCTTCATGTGAGAACTGCCTATTCATTTCAGTTGCCCATTTTTAAATAAGATTTTTGATTTTGAGGGGTCTATATTTCTTCAGTTTCTTATATATTCTAGTTATCAGGCCCCTGTCCAAGGTGCAGGTGGTGAATTTTTCCCCCATTCTGTCAGTTTTCTCGTCACTCTGTTGATGGTTTGCTTTGCATGCAGAAAGTTTTTAATTCAATATAATCCCACTTGTTGATTCTGAGGGCTGTTTCTTTTGCATCATGTGTCCTGTTAGGAAAATCTTGGGCCACGTATACATCTTCTAGACGTTTATCCTATTTTTGTCCTGAAGAAGGTTTAGTGTTTCCATTTTAATATCTAGGGGTTTGATTCACTTTAATTTGACTTTAATACATGGTGATAGGTATGTGTCTACATTCATTTTTCTGCATGTGGATAACCAATTCTCCCAGAACCATTTATTGAAGAAGCTTTTTGCAGTGTATGTTTCTGATCTCTCTGTGAAAAATCTGGTAGCTGAAGGTATTTGAGGTTGTCTCTGTATCCTTTGAAAAGTGATTTAAAAAAAATATACAGACCATCTATCATTGCCTTTTCACACGCTCCTCGTTTCAGAGTAAACATCAGTCCTCATGTGGTCCTCCAAGGCCCTACACATTCTGATTTCTTATTGCCTGACTTCATCTTCTCCTGCTCTGCTGCTCTGTCCTTCCGCATCAGCCATGCTGGCCCTGGGCCTCCTCCGGGGTGTTGACCATGTGCCTGACTAAGGGCTTCAGCAAATGCTTTTCACTCAGCCCAGAATTCCCTTCTCAGACATCCAGTTGTTTTATTCATCCCACGTTCACATTTTTTTTCTCTAATGACACCTTCTCAGGGAGGTGTTCCGTTACCACTCTGTTTAACATGACACTCCTCACCTCTCCCAGACTTCACTTTGCTTCTTAGCAATATTATTTCTGGCATCACTTTTCACTAAGTAGCATACCGTTGAATTGACTTATTTACTACATATAACATCTACCTAGACTAGACCCCACTGGAAAAATAAATGGTCAGAGAACAGCAGTTCTAGGTATCTTTGCTTTGATCATCATTTTATTCCCAATATCTCCCAAAAAGTATTTAACTTAGTAGATACTCAAACGACATTTGTTGTTCCATAATGGACAAGTGAATTATCTTGCCATTTTCTTGACACTTCAGCAAATAAAAGTTATCACTGAGAAAGGTTAGTATTTCTTGAAGATCTGCCACTCAGGTTCTATATGTACTTTGTCTCATGCAATCATCCAAATATCACTGTAGTGTAGACTGTACTACCTGTTTTTTAATAGAAGAATAAAACTTCCATTTGACAGGATACAATGTAAGAATATAATAATGGTGAATATTTATTGAACACATACTATGAAATGTTTGCTAATAGAACCTATGAGTTTATGATTCCCTACATCTTTTAATTCTTTCAATGATTCATAAAATGATATTACTATTATTCCTAATTTTTAAAATGCGAAAATGAGCCATAGAGACTTTGAATGACTTTCATTAGGTCACACACTAGCTAAAAGTGATCTTCATATTCAAACCTGGTCAGGTAACATCCAAGCCCACCCTCTTTGCTTCTCTACCCTAGTGTGACCTTAATCAAACATGATTAGAGCCTCCAGATTTCTGGTTTGAGCAACTGGGGAATGACTTGGTTACTTTTTCTTTGCTGTAACAAAATATCAGACTTGCACAAAATAGGGGAGGAAAGGGTTATTTTAGTTCACAGTTTCCAAAGGTCACAGTCCATTCATGGGCAGCTGGCAAAGGTGGAAGCACATGACGCAGGTGGAGGTGGAGGCAGCTCCTCATGGCATTGCAAACAGGAAGCCAAGTTCCAGAAGGAAGGGAGGAAGTAGCCCATATTCTTCCAGGTCCTGTCCCAGGGATGTGCCCATTCTGGGTCCAGTCTCAGCATTCTTCCCCTTCCAGATGCAAGCCCCTACTACATCGCACACCTGTAATCTACAATCTGCCACATGCCTGTCTTCCACCGCACAGCTATCATCCACCACACACCCATAATCCACCCCTCCAGACCAGGCCCCATCTCCTAACAACACGTGGCTTCATAGATAATCCATGATATCCAATATCCAAATGCACGGGAGTTTTGGGGGACATTGCAAATTCAAAGTACAACAGGAAGTTGTTCGTGACATTTACTGAAGTGGACAACGATGGGAAAGGAACAAATGTGGGGTGCTGTTATGTTTTGGATGTGGAATATTTCCCAAAGCCTTGTTTTTGGGAAGTGATTCAATTGTGGGGTTAGTCCCCTGATTTTCTGTGCTGCTAAGAGGTGGGGCCTGGTTGGAAGGGGCAGATTGCTGGGGCACGGCTTGGGAGGATATCATGCCCTCTCTAGCTCTGTCCTTTGATCTTTCTTTGTCCATTGCTTCCAGTCCTGCCATGTCATGAACAGCTTCAATCTGGCTAGACTTCTACCACGTCATTCCACCATTTCAGGCCATCCATAGACGGATGGAGACCTCCTAAAACTGTGTGCTAAAGGAAACCTTTCGTCTTTTAAATTCTAAGTGTCAGGTATTGTGTCCCAGAAATGAAAAAAAAAAAAAATAACTAAGATGAGGGCTTAAAAATCACGTTTGGCTTTGGCATGCGATATTTAAGATGCTTATGAAATATCCAAAGGGGGAAAACAAGGGGAACAGTTGACCGTGCAATCCGTAGCTCAAGCGGGAGGTCTAGAGGAGAAATATCAATTCAGAAGCTATGAGCATAAAGCTGGTGTGTAAAGCTGTGGGAATAGATGCGATCGTGACCCCTCAGGTATTTATGGTATGCGCAGATGTGTTTCAGTCAAAGGCTGACCGGGACAGAAAGAATATATCCCAAATGCATGAATGAAATTGCCCTCTGAGACAAGACAAATGCAGGCCGCCTGCAGGTGATACTCTGGCTACATCCACGCTGAGCTTGAGATGAATCTTCTGTCTGTCAACATTGAGGAACCTTGCCTTATTTCCAACCCTCTCTTGGGACCCTTCGTCTGAATTATCTACATTATGGCAGTTCCTGTCAAAAGCCCAGCGGAAGCTGTTGCTATTAAAGAGCACCGATTTTAGGGAATTCATGCACATTTTCCAAGTCCTATCCCTATTTCATACCAGAGCACCAGGGAGCTACAGACCTGGTCTCCATCATTCTGTTCCCAGTAGGATTGCCTTCACAGAACTACAGCTTAACGTCATGTGCTTCGATTTTCCTGAAGGTCCATGTAATAAACACCATATGTGGAATATCAGAAGATTTCTTAGGTAAAACCCCAGTTAAGTATGCCATCCATTATGTTGTGCAAGTTCCCCTAAGCAAAAACCTAGGCAACAAATTTTTCTTCAAGTTCTGAAATAAGCAACAGGTTGTTTCCCTCAATAGACCAGTCGCTGAAGATCCTCTCGGTCATTATCTATTCGTCTTTGCCTTTTCTTCCAGGAGATACAGAGCTAAGTTGCTGGTCATTTGTAATGTTTGTCCTCATCTGATCTGGAATCACAAATTGGAGCCCAAAAATTCTGTGTGGATGCACCGTGTTCAGTGAAACTTACATTTGAAAATAATTGCACGGCTCTAGGCATACATACACTCTCCAATTTCATGGACCCTATCTCTCCCAGTTGCCTCAAATTTGACCTGATAAATACTTTATGACCCTCTTCCGATTCTTGACATTTCAACATTTGGAGCTTCTAACTGAGATTTTCCCATAGAGTCATCTTTTCCTCCCCCAGTCTCATTATTATTATTTGGCCTTCCTGGTGTTTTGCTCTTACTTAAACATCTTGGCTTTATTGTATCGGTGCTAAAACTTTGTATTGATGCAGCCCCAAATCCTTCTGGAGAAGTAGATGTAAAATCATTTTTTTTTTCTCCACATGCATTTGTATTCCCAAGGCTAATTGTTTAAGAGTGTCTGCTTCGATCATATTGCCAAATGAGACTGTGTTGGAATTCACATGAATGCTCAGCCAGGAAGCATGTTCGGAGCTCAAGGTTAACCAGAGAGCAGATTCTACAGCAGATGCTGGAGCTTAATTCTTGAGAGAATGACAGGAAAGAGGGGAGGGGAGAATTTGTGTGAAGGAAATAGATATTCTTAGATAGCCTATTATGTAGTTTGAGGGTGGATATTAGGGTCTATTAGCTTGAGTGAAACCTTATATCTTCTAAAAATGATTGATCAGCAAAAATATGGACAGGCTCTATCATGGTGAGCTACGCCACCCCCTCCCCCCCCCCCCCCCCCCCCCCCCCCCCCCCCCCCCCACTCCCGGCTTTCTTTAGCTATTCTCCATGCTAAGCTACATATTCAGGTGGCACATCTGTCTCTCTTTCCTTCTATGGATATTTTTCCACTTTGCTTAAATGGCAAGAAAAGAGAAAGCTGCTGTCAAATTAGGAAACTTTGTGAAGTGGGTAGTAAATAGCCTCTGGATTAAGAGGCTAAAAGAAGGATTTAGAACGATTTGTGAGTCATTGATCTCATTTCTTTCTAGTTACCAGGGATCAATGAGGGATTTTATTTACAATGTGTATCCCACCCTCTTCTCACGTGGTTTTGAGGTGGCCAGGCCCAAATAGTTCAGCATCTAAAGGGAGGTTAGAGGCCACTCGGCCCAATCCATTCCTAAAACTGAATATCTAGCAGTTTTTATCCAGCTTCTATTCGAATGTCACTACCTCATAAAGTGTAGATTCCATTGTCAAACATCTCTAAATATTGAGAATTTATTACATTGGGTTAAGATCTGTGCTGTGAAGTGCAAAGGACATTGGTCATGGTGCAGGATGGGATTAAAGTTAAGATTCAGTTTCTCTTCACTTGACCCTGGAAAAGTCATTTTCTCTCTTTGAATGTCTGTCCTACCAATGTCAATGAAATATCATGCCTTGTTTTGCCTTGTTTCGTACATCTGAGCCTACTTTGTGGATGGTTCTGAGGGTTAAACATGTCCATGTATGAAAACTCTATGCTTATTACAGAGCACACAAAAAGAACACGACTGTGCTTGGTTGAAAAGGTTTTAAACATAGTTTTAGCACTTCTTTTGTGAGTTTAAGGACTACACAGGATCCCTTTTCTTTGTTATGTCCTAACTAAAATAACTGAAAATGCCACGTCTCTCTGGAGCTGTTGCTTTGTCAGCCAAAGCCTGGCTGTCTCACGGTTTCCCCATATTGCTCATTGAGATGTTCCTTCTCTCTTCTTGCCCTCGTTGTCCTCATTTTACATTTCCAGAGAAACTCTAAAAGTGTGGGGCCCAGCCAGGGTCCTGTGATTCTTGCAGAAAATTCTAGCCATTAGCCACGTCCTTCAGCCCCAGACTTAGCCATAGCTGGGAGACCACCTCTTTACAGAGTCCCCATTGCCTTGTTGAAATGCTCTTCAGTCATATTATGTTCTGATAGCAAAGAAGACGGCCTAGGTTCTCAAGGGACACACCACTTGCCAGCATGTCTTTAATTTTAATGCTTCAATTATCCTCTAGTGCCTCTTTATGGTCGCCATCACTTTCTGCTAATTTCTTGATTACTCTGCCTAGGCAGTAGTAGGAGCTAATCTTTTCCTGAGTTTCCAATTTTCATATTCCTTAACTGTAATTAGCCTTTATCAGACTCCAGATACATCTCATCAGAGCCCCAGTCTTTAAATTGCAGGCCTATTGGAAAATGGAGGGGCCAAGGTCCTAGGCAGCCCAGGGTGCTGAAGCCCTTTGGAAATGAGCTCTTCACCAGTGGCAACCCATGGGATTATGTGCTTATCAGTTTTTAAAAATTAGGTGGCTGAAAAATCGAGACTAGGGCCTAGGCCACTTTTCTTTGTGGCTGGCTGAATTACCTCTTATAAGAACTTTCTCATTCTATTTAAGCAAATACTAAACCTGCCTTTCTTGCCGATGTTTTTCTAAGATTTTCTATGACAGACAAAAAGAAAAAAAGAAAAAGACTTCATTGATGAAACTATTTGAAAATCACAAGATGTGTATTCATGACAGGCTTGTAGAACCATTAACAGTAACCATGGTTCCATCAGATAGACTGATTGTGTGAATATACTCTGTCCATAAAAATGGGCATTGAGTGATCTGGATCTTTCTCCAAAATATGGTGATGTCCCTGGAGATGCAGCCATGAACTCCCGAGCAAGCCTCGGCTGGTTCATCCTTCTCCATATCAGGCCTATCTCATTGGTACTTTCAAGGTAACGATTTGAGATCTATTTCTTCTTGTAACTCATGGCTATTAACCTTCCACTGACCCGAGCCAATGTAGAATGACTCCTATTGCGGCCAAGTCCCGTTCTTGGAAGTCTCTTTTCCTCTGCCTGAACTTCATTTCTCTGGCTGCTCCAGTAGCTCTCTGGTTTCTTCATGTCATGGCCGATAGGGAACCTAGCATACCTCTCCAGCTTCACGATGTGGCAAGCTGCTCAATTGTGGTAAGGTGCTTAATTTCACAGCCTCCATGAGACATCTGAATACCGTGTAGTACTCATGTTCTACTCATGTTTTCACTTATGGTATTTCAAGGGTGAAATATCACCTAGTACTTCAGATCTAATCAGAATGCTAACTTCTAGAAAACGTTCAATTGGATTTTAATAAGCTGGGAAGATACTAGTAGAAGGTTTCAATAGTACCAACAGATGCTACACCAAAGATTTTGCATGATGGACCCAGAGGTGTTTGTTATACTTATCTAACATTAGCACTAAAACACAGGGACTAGGTTTTCATGGCCAACTCAGAATCTCCGGGTTTCAGGAGAGCTTGCTGAGCTGCTCAGAGATGCAGGTCTTTGCAACACCTCTTCTTCTTAAGTCTTTGTTTCTATACCACCTGGAACTGGTTGGCTTTGGGGATGGTTTGTTCTGTCGTAGACCTAGCTTTTCTGAAATTCTCTGAGGTTAAAAAAAGGACAAGATAATAAACCTTAGTGGTGGTAGGTAGATTGGCCACTGGCTCAAAGAACAAGTGTGTGGAAGGCATTCCAGGGCCTCAGTTTCATTGACTCACATGACTTGGCCTTTAGCAGAGTGTCTGTGGGTAGGATGCAGAAGCATCATCTTCCACACAGTTCCCACTGGGGATGTGGTTTGTCTCTTAATCCAAAATTTGGCCTGGGGCAAATTATAGGCTTTTCATGGCTGTGCCTCCACTGAGCAGATTGAGGTTTGTGCCAAGATTGTGCTCATGGCCTTGAGCGTGCAGAGCTTGCTGGCCAGGCTGACAGGAGTCTCTCTCCTGACCTCGGATTCACAAAGCCCCAGGGAGTTCTCAGACCTCCGGGTCATTTTGAGCATTCTTTGTTGCTGAAGAGCATCGCATATGACACATCCTACTCCAAAACTGATGATTTATGCAAAGTGCAATTCTTGGTTTAGCAGAGGGAATGTTACCATACAATGAGATTTTTTCTCTGCAGTGCTTTCATGGCCAGTAACATATAAAATTTCTCCTTAAATCCAGATTCAAGATCTAACTTAATTTACACATTATTGAAAACATTACGATGCATAAATCAATTCAATTTTTAAAGTTCCTGTATGATATTTTGAGAGCAGCCAAATTCCCCTGCTTGTCTGGACTCTTTCCCGCCGCCTGCCACAGCTCGTGGCAGGCTAAATAACTGCGGAGAAAAAACAGGTTTTCAGCTGCGGCTCAGATTACTGTGTCACCCTTCCTGAATGGCAGACAGGCCCCTGCTGACATGGAGAATGAAGACAAGAAAATTACTTCATTATAGTGTGTCCTGATCAATTACAAACATCCAGGAGTTGGGTCTGTCCATC
Source organism: Ctenodactylus gundi (assembly GCA_004027205.1). Taxonomy (NCBI): domain Eukaryota; kingdom Metazoa; phylum Chordata; class Mammalia; order Rodentia; family Ctenodactylidae; genus Ctenodactylus; species Ctenodactylus gundi. The sequence goes on along the minus strand of PVKB01002411.1, from coordinate 57,459 downwards.
TGCTGCTCTGGCCTGGCCCTAGACACAGCTCTGGGTTATGAAAACAAGGATTGTGTTGCCTTAGCCCCCAGGAATTAGTGAGACGGAGACTTCCAAATCCCCAGCCAAAGTCGTTGTCTGCGGCATGTTCCTGTTGAAATCAATATGTTCAAGTGAATGGCCTTGAGAAATCGTCTCATTTGCCTGCTCCTATTGCAAAGGTCCAGAGAGGGCAAGTGGCTCACTCAAGGTCACAGGGTAAGTTGATTTTAGAGCCAAATCTAAATCCTGAAGCACGTGTCAAGTCTGGAGCATTGGGGCCTTAAATGGTGGCAGTGAGTTTTAGTTTTATCAGTGCATGTTACCCTTTAATCTCCTTCGGCATCTAGGTCACCAGATTGTAGGAGTTCCTCTCCGATGATGGGTATTAGTCTGCAGGGTAGAGGAGCCCGATTCCTTGGGGACTTCAGGTTTATGCGATTTGTTCTCAGTTCATTAAGAACCTTCTAAGCACTTTGTGTTTCGTCACAACTTTCATGACTAATGAAGTAGTTTTCATTATCATGAGGGCTTAGAGAGGTAGAGTAACTTACAAGAGGCCTTAGCTCTTAGGCCAAAGAGTTGGGATATGAGTACACATTCTGGTTTTAGACATCACTTTTTAATGAATTTTATTTTCCCACATTTTGATTAACATATATTGGTTGTATAGATTAATGGGTTTCATTTTGGCAGATTTTTACATGCACACAGCAGAGTTTAACCTTGCACCCTCCTAACCCTGGTTGCCCCAACTCTCTCTTGAGGACGTGTTTTTAGGTTAAAGTCAATATTCCAGAGGAACACTTGCAAGCCCATGTTTGTTGAGGTATAATATAGTTACCACAATAGGCAAGATGTGGAACCAGTGTAGGTGTCCATCAACAGATGCATGGGTAAATGAAATGTCACACACACACACACACACACACACACACACACACACACACACACTGGAGTATTATTCAGCCATAGCAAAGAATGAAGAAATAAAATGTTGTCATTGACAGAAAATAGATGTTGCTGAAGATCAGTGCAGTGACTAAAACAAGCCAGACTTAGGACAAACATTGCAGGTTTTCCTTAAGAGGTGGAATCTTTAGGAAAAAAAACATGAAAGTAGGAGAGAGACTGTTACTAGACAAGTAGTAAGGAAAAGGGGGTGTCTTGGTTTGTATCTGGAGTGTCCCCAAGGGCCTCATGTTCCTATGGATACTGTGTAGGGTTGAGAGGTGGGGCCTGGCTGGAAGTGGTAGGTGCTTGGGGATTGACCTAGAGGGGCGTGTGCTGGTTCTGCCCTTCCCCCGAGTCTCTCCCTGTACCACCATGTTGTAAGGCTCTCTGCTGCTGGAGCTCTGGCGCCACCTCTGGCTCTTGCTGCGGCCCCACCATGTGATTCCACCACTTCTCAGCCACCCACCCATGAACAGACTGAGACCTTCGATGTCAGCTATTGACTCACAGCAACAAGAAAGTAACTGAGACAGGGGAGACAGTGTAAAAGCAGGTAATAGGAACATGAATATGATCAAAATACATTAAATACTTTTCAACCACTATGCTATGAATGGCCACCATCCCTCACCTGAAATCCTTGCATCTGATATGGTTTAGAGAATTAAAAGTTTTAAATTTTACTAAGGTAATATATTGCATGTATCATGTCTTATAAATACTAGGAGAGCATTCCTTAATCAAACAAATGGTGCTCCTGTAGTGACACATAAGGATACTCACGCTATGTAAAATAAAAAGATAATATGTACCATCTTCTTCCCCAGTTTGAGTCAAATTTTGCCACAAAATGAATCAAGGAGAAAAGGTCCATGCTCAGAGCTACTTGAATTTTGATGATGCAGATACCTGAAACAGGACCTGTATTACCATTCTCATAAGTGCTCTCAGATTTCTCTCTTGGTCTCTACAGTAGGCTGCCCAAGTTGGGAGCTCGATCACCTCCTACCTGGGTTTTAAATTAACTTGTACTTGGAAACAAAGCTGGCAGTGAGGAGGCTTTCTTGATGGTAGGATACTGGCTTGCACTCCAGGTCCTTGGCTGTGTTGAGTCAATCACTTATACCCTGGTTTCCCAGATTTCATACTTTTCCTCCTGTATCCCATTTGCCAAGCATGCATTTCATCATTGGATGAAAGAAGACTGTTAACTTTGTCATTCTTTGATTCATTTTGCCCTTGAGCCACTGTATCATGATTCACCTGTTTCAAGTGTGGTGAGTCTGTACTAAAGTAGGTATAGGGAAAAGCAGGTAGGATCCTGTTGGTGTGGGTTGACGAGTCATCAAGTGGACCAAAGCCCCAGGCTCTGAGCAAATAAGACCTTTGCAGAAATCAGCATGTGTCGGCCAAGAGACTGACAGCATGGGCGTAACTTCCTGGGTGCTGTCATTTTGGCCTTCTAATGTTGAAAGCTTGATCTAACATGCCAATGATATGAGGACAATGGATAAAAATGACTGCTCATATGTGGGCAGAGCAAAAAGACTGTATGCTCACGGTTGCGTGTGATTCCCAGAGCAGCCCTGAAAGGGACATACAAAGCATAATAGAAAAATGCAGTGAGTTTTTAAATAAATATTTTAAAATTTTATTAAGCCAAAGACACATTAACATTAACTGCCCCAAAATACTCACCCTCTCTTCAAACCCACTTAACCCCTCATTCTCACCGTGTTCTGAAGCGGCTCTGCAAGTCCTCTTTCCTGAGTATCTGTCTGAGGTATGCTAAAAAAAATACGTGAACGTTGCTGTTGAGTACCATCCAATGGAAAGACAGGCTCATGAAAACAAGACGATGTGTCCACATCTACCTTATTCACCAGATCTAGAACCCACGGCATGACTTCTGGCTCTGCTCTAAAGTCAGAATGCCCACGAAAGGGAAAAAAATTGAATTCATTCAGGGCATCCAGGAAACTAGTAGAGACGGCACAACTAAACATACTCAGGGAAGGAAAGAAGACTTTCAGAACTGCTTCAGAAAGGGACAAGAATGACAGGAGAAGGGTGTTGAAAGTGAAGGGAAGTAGTTTGAAAGGGGTTATTGGCAATATTTTTACGGTAAAAAATTTTAAATTTAAACATTCATCATTTTTATTATCCTTTGTCCCCAGCAACATTAGCGCAGCTTGGCTGGAAAGCTTTGGAGTGTACTCAGAAATATTATATTATTCATAAAACAGGAAAGTAAGCTATGATCCCTAAGTTCCCACATTCACTAGTGTGCACTTATTGTTTACAAATGGCATGTCTATAACCCTCGGCATTTTAGCTCTCAGGAAAAAAATGCTGAGTACATCTTAGTTCATTGCCAAAGTCGCTATTTTTTTTAAAGGTTCACATTCTATGTCTTATGGTGTGCTTACAATGGCAGCTTGCACTCTTCCCCACCCAGGACGGCATTCATACTACGCTGTTCTGTCAACACTCCGCGGCATATTCATTCTATGTAAACAAAGTAATGGTCCTGTGGGGTATAGACAGGCACTGTCATTCCCATGCTACAGATTAGGAAAGGGAAGTCTGAAAGGGTTAAGGCACTTCCTGAAAATCTGTCCAAACTCTGGTATGAATCCTGCACGGGAGCCCCGTGCGTTCGCTTTGGTTAGTAGTTTAGGACACGTGTCCTTGGCTTGCAAGGTCACAGCAGGAATGACTCCTGTCAATGGACACACGTTTGTCAGGGCCATGAGCCTACCAAGGTGCTTTTATTGCACACTTAGGTGCTCAATAGCTATTTTATTTTTCCTCACTTTTGCTTTGGAGGAGAGTTTAACAGTCAAAGCTTGCTTGTTGAAACCACGCATTTTTTACCTCATAAAACAATGAGCCAGCCATGAAACATTACATCTTTCTTGCTATTAGGGTTAATCGTATAACTGGCCTCTTTTAAAATAATTTTCCTTATCAATTCACAGTGGCATCAGCCCTTCAAAATGTCTTCATAATCTCAGGTTAATACCTCCAAATTTATCATTTATATCATTCAGCTTTTGATGAAATGATTTGACTACAAAATAACAATAGAAGAAACTATTCTTGTATTAGTCAGAGTTCTGCAGAGAACAGAGCAAAGAGGATTCATTTAGCTACGAAGAGATTTAGTATGCGAGGTCGGCTCATGTGATTATGGAGGCCAAGAAGTCGGACGATCTACTGTCTGCGAGCTGGAGACCCAGGAGAGTTAGCAGTGGGATTTCACTCCAAGACCAAAAACTGAGTCTGGGGAGGCAATTGCATGAAAGTCCCAGGCCAAGTCCAAGGCCTAAGAAAAGTGTGTGTATGAGTATGTGCATGCACATGTGTATGTAAATACTAGACTCCCAGGCCAAGTGCAAAGGCCTGAGAATTGTGTAAGATCTGTTCAAATCCAAAGGCCCAAGAATCAGGAGCGCCAATGTTTGAGGACAGGTGAGACCGAAGTCCCAGTTACATGGCAGGGGTGAATTTTCAGTTCCTATTTGCTGTGTCCAGGCTCTCCACAGGTTGATGATGACCACCCACGTTGGGGAGGGCGGTCTTCTTTACTAGGTCTGTTGATTCAAATATTAATCTCTTCCAAAAATGCTGTCATAGGCACCTTTTGAAGTCTGGAAACAATGTTTAAACATCTATATAGATATTCCTTAATTCAACCTCATAGTCACTTTTGATTTGTTCTACATAAGAAATTGCAGGGTCAAATAATTATGAATTTCGTATTGCCATGGACAATTTCAAGTGAAGCCCTGAAAATGGCATCTATTTACACTATCGACAGCAGTAAAAATAAAAACGGCCTCCCACCCACTTCTAGCCCCCTTTATTAGCACCAGATATAACGGAGCTGTGTTTTGACAACCTGGTAACCCTAGGAATGGAATTATATTCCTTTGTTGTACATTTCTGTGACTGAGTAAATTTTCTTAATGCCCCTTATAGGGGAACCATCCATTTAGGTACTATGGTTGTTGGATGGGGTTGGGTTCAGATGACAGCTTTCAGGGTCAAGATGGAAGATGCCAGGTAAAGGCAGTATTTGAATCATTGCCCTCTCCCACGCGTAGAAACCACAAGGCATGAGAGAACAGTTTCTCACCTAAATCAACCTGAGCACACTGCCATCGTGTCACAGCACTATGGCACATGCTTGTTGTCCTGCTTCAAGTCCCAAGTGGAAGGAAGAAAAGCAAGGAAGAGATTAAATATCACTCAGCTAAGAGGCCACAGAAAGACTTAAACACCCAACACGCAATGGGACTATGGGCAAGTCACCCACACTATTTTACCTAACTCTGAACTTTCTTTCTTTTTTTTTTTGGTGTATGACAAGAAGTCATTATGGCTCCTCTTTTTTGGAGACCTTCTACAGCGAGGGTAGGCAGATGAAATGCAGGACATTCAGGTAAATTTGATTGTTGTTAAATAAACAATGAATAATATTTTAGTACAAGTATGCCTCATGTGGTAGTATACTACTTTATTTTTGCTACAATGCCAATTCTATATATACTTTTACATCCTCAGTTTCTCTGAGTGTCTTATTTTATTTTTTTTGTTGCCGGGACAAGATACCTGACACCCACAATTTAAGGGAGGAATGATTTATTTTGGCTCACAGTTTTCAGAAGGCCATGGTCTATATGTGGGTGGCTGACAGTGTTGGAGACATACGGTGAAGGTTCAGCCAGAGACCTCTTCACAGAATGGTGGATGGGAAGCCAAGGCGATAGAGGAAGGGTGGAGCTACCCTTCCGGATAGTCTACATCTTCTGGGTCAAGCCCAAGTGTTCCGTCCCCTTCAACCAGGCCCTGCCTCTTACTGGCATCCAAATATGCGAGGCCTTTAAAGGACATTAAAGATCAAACCACAATACTGCGTCTTCTCCAAAAAGTGGGACTAATAACATCCCTAGGCTGTTTTGGAGATGGATGGGATGATGGATGAGACGTTATTTAACAGATTATAAAATATGTTTCTAGTTTTAGTTGGAAGTATCAGTATTTACATAATTATATGTAGAACTGGCATTCCAGATGGGCTCCCCTCTTCTTCCCTTGATCCCCACCAAAAACACAATGAGGCATAGTTGGGACTGTGGTGTCATCAAATGAGTCGTCCTTACTATCTCCAATAGAAACGTAACAATGCTTCATATTTTGTACTAAGTAAACCCAGGCTTGGGATTTCACTCCAAGACTTTTTCTGTTAAATAGATATTTTAAACGTCTGAATAGGATAATTATTTTCCCTGTAGAGTACATGAACACTTTGCAGCCTCCTTGCTGCTTAGCAGAATGCTTCTTAGGGTGACAAATTCCTAGTAGAAGGGGGAAATGACTCGGTGCCTGCTCCGTTCCACACATTCCAAGCCTGCGGCGTGCAGCCCTGTGTGGAGGGCAAGGGGAAAGCAGCAGTGAGGGGAACGGTGCTGGGTCACTTTTCACTTTTCCACCTGGATATCATTTCCAAATTGTAGTCAAGCAATTAAATTTTTTTATTACTGAAGTTCCATCATCTCCGTCCCGCCGCCACCTCTCCCCAAATAACAATTCTCTTGTCTCCCGTCCAAGTGAGCCCTGCTATAACTTTAAGAGCATGAAAGCGAACGTGGGGAGGAGGTCAGTGTTCAGGGCACCCAGCAGGTTTGATGTGTCAGTGGATAAATGATGGGATCACATCTGGAACAGTTTGGTGAATAAATAAAATGTGAAACCTCGTATATCACTGCCCACCTTCCAATCTGTAAGGGAAAGAGCAAATAAATTCTCTAATGACCTTGTAAAGCACATAAAAGATATTGACTAAACTCTAGAAATTTTGTGGCTGAAAGTGTCCGTGTTAAATAACAAAATTCAGAGTGGGAAAATGCTTGAAATATCAGAGTTTTCCCCATAAAGTGCTGCTTTATTTGATGTGTTATTTATTAGTCCACACTTGTACAGCTCTGAATAATGTAATTTGGATTTTAACTCAGTGTTATAGAAACACTCTCGCTTCTGATATGTTCCCAGAGGAGTTTTATACTTCTACCTAGGGAAAGTTGTTCTCATTTTTTATGGATTTGCCTGCCATGAGATCTTGCCACCTCTAGCCATCATTAATTTATTCATATTTCCAGTGCCATGAGCTGTAGGAAATCTTTGGGACAATGCAGGTACAGGAAATTCCATCTGCTAGGTACTAAGTAGAGCTGAGTACAGCTGAGGGCTCCTTCCCTTTTAGGTCAGGTTTGGGATTGGGGAGGAGGCTGGATGTGACGTTTTTTGGCTCTGTCAAGGATCTGTCACACATATCATTTACTCAAAGGGATCATCGGTGTGCATTTTGTATGAGGCAGCAATTGGCGAGCAGATGGTACCTTGGCCAGTGCCCCAGGAGGCTTGGCTTCTTGTCTCTGTTCTTTCCCTAGTTTTCTGTATGACCTCAAAGAAGCCTCATTGTTCCCTTCCTCTACTACCTCATCCGGAAAGTAAGCAAGGGGGGATCTTTATTCTTGCCAAGGGTCCCTCAACACTGGCACTTCTGATTTGTCAGATTGAACAGGCAGCAGCTAGCTGTCTGACCAACAGGTGAGTTTGATTGTGGTACTGAGCCAGGGAGAAGTGAAGCCCTTCTTCATTCCTTTGGTGACCATAAATGGGAAGAGGAGATTATTTAAGTCAAATCGTGGGCTTTGCCATCATTTTTTTTTTAATTGCATGTTCCCAGGCGGCTTTGTGAGCAGATGTAATGTTCAGAGCAATGGCTGCATTTCAGTCGGTGAATTGCAGAGTTGCTAATGACAGCAGAGTTGCCCTGGAGAATCTCATGAAACTTTACAGGTGTTGGACCAGGGCTGTCTTGTGCCATGTCTGACGATGTGAGGAGGCTTCTCTTTTCCCAGCTCGTGCTGCATCCCTGGTCGTAAGTGAGCCCTGGCCACTTCCAAAAGCTGAGTCAGACCTTTGGAGAACAGGGATCTCTCTCTCTCTCTCTCTCTCTCTCTCTCTCTCTCTCTCTCTCTCTGTCTGTCTGTCTCTCTCCCTTCTCTCTCCATTTCTTCCTGTCTTAGGACCGCATTTGGAGGAATCTTCTGGCATATGGGTCTTTTCTTAGTTTCTATGGAAGGATTTGATAATGTCATAACAAAGTCCATAGTTACCGCTCTTCGTGGTCTTCTCTTTTGCATGTTCTGAGCGCATCTGCAAATACTCAAGGATGTAATTAGGCAGTTGTTTCCCCAAATGACATATGGTCAGCTAACTCACATAATTGCACCAACAGTTGAGTATTTACAGGTGTATTCTGGCCATCAGCAAGCACCTTGGGAACCAGTTACATCCAGAGAGAAGTTTTGGCAAGGACCTCTTAATGGTGTGGCCCTTAATTACTCTGTTGTTTATTTTCTGTGCTTCTAGGCAGGAAATCCTTAGAATCTTTGCCAGCTCATTTTGCCCTTTTGTATTTCCAGCGATTGTGTGTCCTAGACATCTTGGAGTAGGAGCGTGCATTCTGTTCCTGGTCGATGACGTTGGGACCTACGGAGAAAACCAGCTTTCTGCCTTCTGAAAGCATTCATGGCTGAAGCAAGATTCGCTCTTATCCTGCAGCCCTCTCTGACTCGTTAGGGTCTGTGTTCACTTGGAAGAGGGTCAAGCTGCAATCCAGCAGCGGAAGGAAGCATTGATTTCCAGGTACTTTTGGGACGTGTCATTAGATGTGCATTTGGAGATTTAGAAAAGGATGCCATTTCAGGGTGATGGAGGAATTTGGTGCTGTCTTCTCACTTAGGACTATCTTGCTCTTATTTTAAATATAAGATTGATCTGGAGAAAACCAAACAAAACAACCCCTGCAACTCAAAGATTGGAATTTTACATCTCAAGGCAAATACGATGGAGCTGTTGGGTGATGTAAAAGCTTTGGGGAGAGATCTGAGTCCAAGTGCCAGCTCTGCTCCTGGCTGCCTGTGTGACCTTGAGCAAGGCACATGTCCTTGTTTCTTTATCCAACCCTGAACATCAAACTGTCTCCCGGACAGACTTGTGGAGACTAATTGAGATGACTTTTGTGAAGTGCACTGTTTTACACGTCACTGTTTGCTAGGCTTTGTATCTTACTTGTCCCTTCAAAGTCTCAGGTATTTGGAATTGTGTGACATTGACCTTTGGGCCAGGAAGTGTGGGAGGGGCACGCACCCTGGGGGGCCCAGCTGGCAACCTGAAGTTATTAAAGGAAGAAGAAACATTGTTATGGCTTCTTCCTGGGAAGGCTGTGGCCTGCCTCAGTCTGCAGACTTCACTTTGCTCCTGCTTCATTTGGCTTCCGTCTGCTGCAATGGGGTGAGCAGCTCTCCAGCCTGTCTCTGCCATGTGCCTCCACCATTGGCCTATGAGCGTGTGTGTGTGAGAGACCTTCTGAAACCGCGAGCTACAAAGTCTTTCCCCTCTTAAATTGTGGATGTTGGTATTTTGTCACAGCAATGAAATAAGTAGCTAACGCACCATTCCTCTTATTTTATAGCGACTTCTGCCCCATCCTGATCCTGCAAGCATTTCTTCCACAGGAAAATTATTGTGTTGCTGTCTAGATAAGGAAGCAGTGCATATGAAGCATATGCTGGTATAATAGCACACACAGAAATCCATGTGTTGAATTAATATATGAACAAAATATTATTTCCTGAATTAAAACGAGAAGTTACTAAGAGGGCTGATAACAGATCAGATGTACATTTTTCAAAGTTTTAAGCTCATCCCAGAGCAATGACCTTATTTTTCTTCACTGTAGCCAACTGTAACGTGCACATTCTCCCCAGAGAACAATTAGTAAGGAACTGGGTGATGATGTTAGTGAAGAGAATTCTCTAAATGTCCAGAGATCAGTGCATTTCCCCCATACACTCCTACTGACAAATCCTGGTGGAAAGGGTTTCAGGGCATGGATTGATGTAGTTTTGAAAAGTTATTTTGACATCAAGTTCTTTGCACAATTCTGGCACCCATCGCTTTATTGCTAGAACGAAGAGCCAGAACTTGCTTTGTCCTTGCTCACTGAAGGACAGAACTCGGCCTAAGTAGGCCAGTGCCACCACAGCCAAGGAGATTATCTAACAGGCAGGCTAAGGAAATAGACCAACCTCTTGGCTGAGGATTGATGTCTACCAGTTGCTGCTGCTCTTTTCTTGAGTGGATCCCATGAGTAGCATGCTGTTTAAAAATCCTTTTGAACTGTATTTCTATGATGATGAGCTTGTGTTGAATGGTTCACTGATGCAGGTTAGCTTTGCCTGCAGTGAGCACTATGTAAGTCTTAACTTGTATTATGTTCTGGTCTCCTTAATGGTCTGGTGATGCCCATAGGCCCATATCGGAATATGATCTTTAAATGCCAAAAATAAAATTTATGAGATTGCAAAAGAAACAAATAATATTGAAATACAGTTACAAAATATTTTTGCAAGCAAATGTGTGATACAATAGCATACATACTTCTTTATCAAGGAGTTATAAACAAGTACTGAAATTTTGGAGTGGTGAGTCCAAATGACATCCTGAGATACTTTCTACAACTTTAATGTGATTTGCAAATACCTGTAATTTCTCTTGACAGCCTGTCACAAGTACTGCTTATATACTGTGTTTTATTACCTACAGTTGTTGCTCGGTGGAAATTCTGACTCTGCCTAGGAGTCCAAAACACAGGCACTGAAACATTTTCCAGTCAGTGGTGGCAGTTGTTAGTTGAAGACCCCCTGCTGGAGGAACACTAGCCTTGGGCAGGGCAGGCAGCAGCATGGCTGCCACTTCCTTTCTCGCCTTCTTGCCTTCTTGCTACAGTGTGGAGACAAAAGCCCTTGTCCTAGGGAGGCCCCTTCTGGGCCTACAGCGTTCATCTTTTCCTTTATCTGCTAATCATTTTTTATGCCAAGTCATCCATTTTGACTTCAATTTTTTTCATTTGTGGAGAGATGAGTAGATTGATCTCTAGAGATCCCTTTAAGTGTGATATCTCTGATTCTATTGCAAAGTTGAAAATGTGCAATCAAAATCACCACCCGGCACTGTGCAGTCCTGGGTTAAAGCACGCCTATTGTAATGATTAATTATTAGACCCTTAGTAAATCACTTATTTGCCTCAGTCTTAGTTTCCTTAGCCACAGATGGGGGAAACTGTACTGACTACTTCATAGAGTTAATGTGAAGCATCAAATAGAGAATATTCTAACTGGATTATTTATTTATCAGCTGGCCCAGTAAAGGACTTATGAGCGCTTGATAATCCACACCCACTTCAGCATGTGACCCATAGTGGGCCCTCAGAAAATGGCTGGGATGGATGTTAGACACAACGCCTCAATGGTTCTCTCAAATAGGGCAGGTGTCATGGCTTAGGCTGTCTCTATCTAGCATTATCTACCTGTGTCAACAGACCCATTTTACCACTGCAACCGAGACTTCAAGGATTGTTCAATAGCTTTTCACTTCCCTTCTCTCCTCTCCTCTTTTCTTGTCTCTCTTCTCCTTTCTTCTCTCCTCTCTTCTCGTTTTCTTCCTCTTTCCATCTCGCTCTCTCTCTGACTCTAGCTAGAAAGTTGGAATTGCATGTTGATGTTTTCTTTCAATATCATAAGTTCATGTCAAAATACCAATACCATTTTTATTTTATCCATTTCCATTAAAGACACAACAAAGAATTAACGATATTTTTTAGGAAAATCACAAGATACAAAACAATAGTCTCACCTTTTTTAACTCCCTGGAACCCTGGGAGAAGACAGTGGAATTTTCAGTTTCCCTATGGCTTCTTTTCTCAGGTTAAGATTGGAAATTTCTTTCAAATGAGAAGTACGGTGATATGATTAATGAAATTGTTATTGTAGATATTATGAAATTACCTAAAAACGTTAAAATAATTTTTAGTACTTAAGAGAAATCCTCATAAAATCATGACAATGTGCTGGCGGCAGGAGTGCTCATTTGTTTGTTTTGAAGACACAAAAATATAATAAACATAATACTTAGTATAAACTTTGGATTCAGCTGGCACAGTGCTAGAAGAAAAATCAGGGAAGACCAGGGACCTAAAAGTATGAGTCTTTTTTGTTTTCATGTCTGTTTTTAAAAGTCTCGAGAGTGTACCCATCCAATGCAGAGCAGGCTAGTCATAAGAGAACTGTGGCTAGTCTCAAAGTCCTGGCTTTGAGAGCCCCAGCTCAGATTACACATTATCCATCTTTCTGGGTGGATTGCTGCGTCTCGTACCTCATAAGGTCTCCTCCACCTCCTCAAAAATTCCTCTGGCCGCAGCATGACTGCCACTATCATCGAGTAATTGCTGCACCTTAAGCTGTGGTTTCTTTGTCTCCAGGGCCAGCCCCATGATATGTAAGTCCTTCTTTCTCTTGGAATCTAATGGTCTTTACTGCTTGGGAGGAAAAATGGTGTCATCTGGATCTCCTGGGCTGTCAAGACCAGAGAAAAGTGTTTCGGGCACACTCACATTTCTCACAGCAGCAGGGGATTGATAGAAATATGACCGATGGAATCAAATATATTTCTTAAAAAGTATGGGTAGGAAGGAGAAGGATCAGGCTTACAAGAACCATCCCGTTATATTCTGTTACAGTAGAAACATTGTCTTGGTTAGGAGCCTGTTTCTAAAATATTCCCAGGACTTTAAATTTTGAAACAAAAAAATATATATAGAAGGAAGGTTTCCGGTTATAGTCTGCCAAGGCAAACATACAATTCGTCCCCCAGAAACTAGAAATCACATGGCCATACAGACAGTCTCAAGGGGATCATCACAGACCCTAAATGAAAAACAATTGTTCATGCAGAATGTGAGAATATGAAAAGCAAATGTGGTACTGTCCCCCAAAGTCTACTGACCTTGGTTAGGATGATTTATTAAAGCATCAAGCAGAGAAGGACAAAATTGCCTTTGGGGACCAGCTAATTTCATGTTTTAGTTGCTGGTAAATGACTCAGTCCCAGATAAATGCTCTCATCATCTGTTATGAAGGTTTCCTTTGTGGAAGAAGAAATGCTGGCCCTTTGAAATATGCTGTAGACTTCTGTGCCTAATCCACTGTCGCTCTCCATGTCTGGGGTGCCTGAGGTGTCCGAGGTAGGCTTTACAACATAGAGCATCTTTGAGAACGATGTGCTTGAGAGGACATGCCCAAGCAATTGTCACCATCTATGAAAGGACTGTTCTAGAAAGCTTTCCTTTTTCTCTCATGCCTGTGCATTGGGCCACTCAGTTAATCCACATGCCCCTTAACCCACATTCGTTTGTATTCTCTGGATAGAGTCATATTTGGCAGGTTTTGCTTGGCCTCTGGAGAAGGATGCTCTAAGACTTCCACCATCACACTTTTACCAGCCTTGTTGGACAACCCTCTCAAAAATTTAAGTGTGTATGCTAAGGTTCCCAAAGCAAACAACATTAGGACAAAAAGGACTGAGAAGAACAGAGACCCAGCAGAGAGAAAGACTTGCCCAAGAGTTTACAGTAAGACAGAGGCAGAAGTGGAGAACTAGCGGTGGAATCTTAACCTGCTTTCCTGGACCTTTCCATGGCACCCAGGTGACATCTGTCACCTGTGCTCATCCAATAGTCATTCTGTGTGGTTGGTCTCTACTGGATAAATGTATCATTGTTCCCAAACTATCTTTTCTCACTTGAGTATTCCTGGATTTAGCTGACATCATCAGAAAATCTAAAACTTGATACAATTTACACAATTCAATTAGCTGGTCCCTCAACCACAGCACAGCTCTTCCCACATGACTTCCTTCATCAGACACCACATATACCTGCTCAATGCATGGGAGATAAAGTCCATTGCTTAGGCTTGGAAAGTGTGGCCCTCTGTGATCTGGCCATGGCCTCCCTCCCAGTTCAATTAACTGTCTGTGATGGTGTCCCCGCTTGCTGTCCCCTGACTGTCATCTGCTCTTTCCTGGTCTACAACTTTGCTGTGGCTACTGTATTTGCCAGAAACATCTTTCCCCCTTTCTTGTCTTCTCAAGCAGTATGGGACTTCTACAGCTGAGCAATATTCCTTCCTTCTTGAGTCTTCCTCTCTTGTCCTCTTCAGCATGACGCCCACCTTTCTCATGAGCCCTCGGCAGCCATACTGGAGCACTTACTATTCCAAAATTCTTTAGGTACTTCGCCGTGCTCCTATTAGACTAGACATTGGGCTCAAGGGGGGAAGGGATCATGCATACCTTGTTCATGACTTTGAGAACAAAGCTTGCCCATACCATGTGCTAAGTAATGCATAGACTTAATAGAATAGGCCCACTTTCTTACGTTTGTTTCTTATTTTATTCAAAATATTTATCAAATTGTCTACTCTATGCCCAATACTACGGAGTCAATACTGAGCACAATAGTGTGGCACCTGCTTCATCGGAGCTCATGAGCAGTGAAGGAGATAGGAAAACAGTTACCAGAAAGTGCAGAAAGTGTGTTAAGTGCCACTGCAAGGTATAAACAGGATGCCCCAAAGTATGCAAATCTATATTTCCCGGAGAAAGTAACACTTAAATTGAGACATGAAATGATGAATATGAATTATCTATGTGACAAGTTGGAAAAAAATGAGTATTTCAAGCAGAAGGAACAGTATCTAAAGAAGTCAGAAACAGAGAAAGTAGACAACTCACTCAAGGACACGAGGGGAGTATCTCTGAGCCAGAACCGCAAGTGAGAGAGAGAGATTGGTAGAAGCCAGATATTCAGGCCCTCATGAGCCATAGCATGGAGTCAAGCTTAATTCTAGGAGCAAATGGGAACTTTGGAAATGTCATGGCAAGGAAGAGTCCCTGTCAGATTGGCCTATGACTATGTCCACTCCCATTACCTCTTCCGTGTGTTACAGTGGCAGAAATCTAGAAGCTCCCTGGGTATGTATTCTGATTCCCACCTATGCCCTTTGGGCCTACTTCCTGTTATCAAGGGAAATCATCATTTTTTTGACAGTAAGAGGCTATTTCTCTCCACTCCACCTGGTCAATTCTAATGAGGCAGTTTTCAAGAAGCTCCTTTCCTATGGTTACATTCTGTCTCCTCTTGCTTAACTTTACTGCCTCTGCTCTCCCAGTATTTCCTTTCCCCTGAGTGATGCTTGGCTCCAGCCTCCTCTCTCTTTGATTGCTCCTCTCCCTGACCTACGCTGGACCTGCCTCCAGGCAAGACCTCTGATGGCGCCAATTCCATCTCCTGACTCCTTGTGACTGTCAGTTGGCATGACTTTGCTCTTTATTCCCACATTCAATTAGAACACTTTGAACTGTAACTACTTTCGGCAAAGACTTTGTGTTGTAGTGCTTGAAAGTTGTGTTTACATCTATAACAATCTCTAAATAAGTGCTCTGAGCAATGTGCATAGCAATTCCCACAGTTGCACTGAAAAATTATTGCCTAGGCCCCACTCTGTCTTTGTTTTCTGTCTTTGTGGGGGCACAAAGCACAATTTACGGGTCTTGAGACACTCTCATTGTGGTGGAACTGTTCTGACTTGTGAAAGCCCTACTGGCAGCCAGCCTGACATTGACCATTTACACCATAATAAGAAGCCCTTGAAGACCTAGAGTTTAAAGTTTCCTGTTAATGTTCACAAAATGCAAACCATTCAAAGATGCTCATCGTTACTATGTATATAGCCAAGTGTCAGGAATAAATACAACCAAGAAGGAATGGTTTGAAATATTTTGGCACATCCAGTTAAAGTAGCACACCATCTTAAAAAACACAGAAACGATGACACAGTACCAAGTCAGTCCATGCTAGAAGCAAAGGGCAAGATAGGAATCTGCATGTATGAAGAGCACAGCTGGGAAAGGGCTACATACTTACAGAATACAGCAGAAAGAGAATATAAAAGATGGAAATAATTGTAAGCAAAGTACCTAGTAAATTACTGTTATGAGGTACTTCTAGGCACGCTATTTCATTTAATGATTACAACAACCGTGGGAGGTTGGCATTACTATCATGCTCATCCCGCAGACGAGTCAACCGCAGCTCAGTGAAGCTGAGCACCGCACATCACGGTGCTAGCGAGTGGGAGAAACAGAGCTCAGTAACTGTCTCCTGACTGTGACGTCCTGTTTGATGAACTCAACTGATGGAACAAGTGTAATATTTTACCTTTAATTTCTATTACTTGTATAATGTTATTTGCAAAGAACAACCAATGATACATTTTGGAATAAAAACTGGAAAAAATCAGGAATATCTTGTGCTAAGGAACTCAGTAAGTGTAACCGAGCAACTGTGACTAGGAGGATATTTTATGAACTTTGTTTTCTTTTGTACATTTCCTTCTAATCTATTTACATGTAGTGAATAACAGTAAAGTAGTTAGTATAAAAATAAATGAAGAAATACAAGAAGGGTGGTTGGGAGAAAAAAATGGGGAAGCAGTGAGGAGTGGGAAGAAGGAAAGAAAAAAGGAAGAATGAAAGGAAGGAAGTTTGAAAAGGGAAGGAAGGAAAGATGTTGCAATGCATTGTGACTCCTACCTTTCACACACACCCTTTCCACGTACATTTACCAGTTTGGCAATTTGGGATGAACTCTTCCACAAGGTCTGACTCTGTCCTTCAGGTATTGTCTTCCTCCTGCTTTATTGCCTTCTGCCAGGACTTCTACTAACCTTGTAGACGTGGAGCCATCTTCTTCGCTTCTAGCGCCATCACAGCCATGAAAACGCTTCAACAGCTGAGCCACTGTACAGGTATGCGACTTTGGAGTGTCTGCAGTTCTTTCTAAAACAGTTAGAAGAAGTCATTGCATTTCATCATTATAACTCTTTCCAGCCTAGCAAATCACAGTGTGAATAGGGAGAACATTCAACTTGCACTTTTTCTCCTCGGAGAGAAAGAGAAGGGTGGAATGCACATCTAAAATAGGCTAGGTTCCTGCCCGGCTACTTGTAGGACTGGTTCCTGTCCTGCACAATGGACGATGCTGATGGCGATCTGACGTATTTTGAATGCCCAGGGACCACTGAGAAGCACATTTTCTAGTTTGTTGTAATGATGCTGACATATACCAGAAAGATTAAGAATTTAGGAGGCCCTGAAGCCTGGGGATATTGCTCAGGGGTAAAGCGTTTGATTGCAGGAGGCCCTGAGAAAGAAACTAAAAAATTGGCAAAGCTTTCTAGCTATAAAATTGTCAGCGTGGCCCAAAGAAGGTAACTCTCCAGACAAGGTTTGAGAGACTCTCAGAATCTCTAGCTGGGCTAATTGGTGAAGATCTTCTCCTGAACAAAACCAGTCCGCAAAAACTGGAAGCATTTGTTTTCAAATCTACAAATTTCAGAACTATTTTAAAAGGCTTATGATGAAAAAGAGAAACATGGCTCAACCAAAAGAACAAGATAAATATTCAGAAATTCACTGTTGCAGACAGAGATTTTTGAGTAAATTGACAAAATAAATCTCAGAGGTATTCATCTGTAAGAAAACTCTGTGAACTACAAGTATGTGAATACATACTTAACAAGTCAGAAAAATGCTACATGAACAAAGTGAGAATATCATCAAGGAGATGGGAATGAAAAATGACTGAAAGTGAAATCTTGAAACTGAAGAATACATTAAGTAACTTGGGAAAAAAGAAAAGGAATAAAGACAGAATGAGGAAGATGTTGTGAGTTTTACAAACAATGTCAGGTGGACCAAAGTATGCGCTTAGAAAATTCCAAAAGGAAGACAGGGACAGAAGGGGCATAGAACATATTTGAAGAATTTGAAAAAGTGAGGGCCGGAGATTGCTCCAATCTACAGAGTGGAAGGTACATTTAGATCCCAAAAGTCAAGATGAAACTAGGATGACTCAGAGGCCACACTGTAAACACTCTCAAAATACAAAAGCGAGAATTTTTTAAAGCAGCAGAAGAAAAGCAACTTGTCAAATATAAGGAAGCTTCTGCATAATTGTCAATTGATTTCTCGTCAGAAAACATAAAAAGCAACAATAATTGAATGATATAATCAAGGTACTGGCAGAAAAAGAAAAAGAAAAAAAAAGTCCTGCCAATGAGGAATATTAACTCTGATGATACTGTTCCTCAAAAATGAAGAAAATAAATCTTTGCCAAATAAACAAAAGCTGAAGGAGTTTATTATAACCAGACTCACCTCTCAAGAAATGCTAAAGGGAGTTGTGCAAATTGAAACAAAGGAAAACTATACACCAACACAAAAGAATAAGGAGAAATAAAGATCTTTATGAAAATAAACATGTAAACAATTGTCATACTATAATGATGGTGTATAAATTCCTGCCTATTAAAGTATAACATTTAAGACTATTAAAGATAAAGGCACTAATACAATTATAGTTACAAAACAACATTATTAGATAAAACTGTGAAATAATACATTGATAATATAAATGGGGAGCATATAGTGAAGGACGAGAATTTTGTGTAATTCCCTGATACCCAAAAATAAAACAAACACCTGGAAGAGCCACCCAAAAGAAAATAAAGAAGGAACCAGAGCATGTCGTTACAAAAAATAGTGAGGCATAGAAGGCGGCAATAAAAGAAAAATGACATTATCTACGAGATACACAAACAAAAAATAGTAAAATAGTGATGATCCTTTCCTCTAGACAATTGTGTTAAGTGTAAATGGATTAAAATTTCAGATATGAACAAAACTGTGCTTTCCTCTCCAAATCCATATGTATTTGGGAAGGTAAAAATTCCCATACACTTTAACTAAGTCATTAATGTTAAATGAGGATGTGGCATTACTAAAAAAGATGGTTATGTTTATGGGAAGAAGAAAAGTTCCCAGAGAAGCTTCTTTTTCCATAGAAGCAATGAAGGAAGTTCCACGAGGCAAAGAGAACCTGAGAAATAAACCTCTAACTGAAACCAAACCTCTTGGCATGTTGACTGTATACTTCTAGCCTCTATAAATGTGAGGCAATTAATTACTATAATTTAAACCACCGATTCTGTGGTATTTTGTTATGGAAGCCCTAGAGACTAAAGCATGCAACAATGAAAACAAGTACATCACATAAATGAATCACATAAAAAAAGATCCAACTATATACTGCCGACAAGAATCTGACTTCAGACCTAAGGTTGAAAATATGTGGAATAAAAAAGATATTTGTTGAAAATGCAATTATATCAACCTAAAAGATGAAAAGAGCTCCAAACATAAAATAATAGAAAGAAGAAAATATAAAGAATTATTAGTACCACATGATCCAATAATCATACTGCTGCAGGTATACCCTAAATGACTGAAATCAGGAACTGGAAAAAATATTTATACACCCATGTTCACTGCAGTATTATTCGCAATAGCCAAGAAATGGAAGCAACTTAAGTGTCCATTTCTGGAAGAATAAATAAAGAAAATGTTGTGTACACATAACTCATTATTATTTGGCTTCAACAAAGAAGGAAATCCTACCGTATGGCACATCATGGATTAACATTGAGGACATTGTTCTAAAAGAAGTAAGTAGAAAGGCAAACAGTTCATTAATCCAATTGTATGAGGTATATAACAGAGGGAAACATACAGAGAAGCAGATAGTGGAATACCAATTGCTAGGGGCTAGGGGGAAGGCAAAGGAAAGACATTATTTAATAGGCGCAGAGTTTCACTGTTCTAATGCGAACCTTTTGGAGATCTATTACATACAATGTACATAGAGTTAACAAAATTGTATTGCTTAGTTAACAATGTTTAAGAAAGCAAATTCTGTGTCCTGCTTCTTCTTACTAAAATAATTTTTGAAATATGAAGCTGGTAGTGAGTGATATTTGACACCACATCCCGCAGATGTGTGGAATTTAGTAAAGCAGTGTTTGCAGAGCACTTATGGTACCTGACACTCAATAACTAGCAGCCATTCCCAAAACACAGGAAACGAAAGCAACAGACAAAAAGGGTTAGATTTAATCAGAAAACTTCCGCACAACAAAAGAGTCAACAGAGTAAGGAGACAACCTACAAAAATGACAAAGTATTTGCAAACTATGCATTTGACAAGGCATTAACATCTAGAATTTATCAGGAAACTGAAATAACCCAATAGCAAACGAACAAACAAACAAAAACCCAAACAACCAGATTAAAAAGTGGGCAATTGATTTAAACTTCCAAAGAAGTCATGCAAATGGCTATCAGGGAATTGCAAATCAAAACCACGATGAGTTATCTCCTCATCAAAAATGGAGAAAATGTAACACGTTCTCTTGAGGTTGTGAGGAACAGGGAGCTCTTACACATTTGTTAATGGAAATGTAAGTTAGTATAGCTGTTATGGAAAACAGTGTGGAGGTTCTTCAAAAAATTTAAAATAATACGACCACGTGACTCAGTATGTCCGCTGCGAGGATGCATCCAGAGAAAATCTGTACAACAAGAGGCATCTACACTCCCATGTTCGCGACAACATCATTCACGCTATCCAAGAAATGGAAACGACCTAAGTGTTCATTGATGGGTGAATGGGTAAAGAAATGTGGTCCATGTTCATAATGGAATACCATTCACTCATACAAAAGAATGAAATCCCTTCATCTGAGACAACACAGATAGAACTGGAGAGCATTATGCTAAACACACTAGGTACAGAAAGACAGTACCGCTTGACTTCATTTATTTGTGTTTAAATGGTGATTTCATCCAGGCTGAGATTAGACTGGTGGTTTCCAGGAGGCTGAGGAGAAAGTGGAGAAGGGATGATCGGGAGAGTTTGATCAACAGTTATGCAATTACTGTTAATTAAGAGGAAGACATTTTGATATTGTATTGCATAGAAAAGAAATGATGTGCATTAGATGTTTAAAAGTACTAGAAGAATGAGTTTAAAATATTTTCACCATAAAGAAATGATAAATGTTTGAGGAAATAGATATATTTACCCTGATTTGAACACTCCACAATGTGTGCATGTATATAAATATCATTTGGTACTCCATAAATATGTAAAATTTTATGTTTCATTTAAAAACAAATAAATGATAGTCATAAATCTCATGTGTTTTGCCTCATTGAGTGCATCTGTTTGCTCTTCACTAGCAGAATCCCAGAATCCCTGGTACTAGAAACAGAAGTGTTCAAATAGAGAAAGCCACATCCTGTAAGATCTGGAAGCTCACATCTAGATGCTGATGTTCTTCTGTTGAACATACACTGTTTATCAGAGCATCAACATCAGATGAGGTCATCCTGTAGCTTTGATAGATCAAGACAAGGTCAAGGAGACAGTGCTTGTAATCAGGTCTGAGCACAGACAAAACCAAAACATTGGGCAAACCACAAACTGACCAAATATCCCACTATGCTGGACAACACACATAACTGCTACTTGTGTTTTTATTTTTAACTAATTGCAGCCATATCCTCATTCTATTTGTTTTACAGTCTAGACAAAGATAGGGTACCCAACTATTAGGATCTCTTTGCTTCTTGGTAGCATCCAACCCATTGTAGAGACCTTCACTTCCTTGAACCTTCTCCAACATGACCTAATGCAATTCCAAATACTGTAAGTTCTTTCTAATCACCTCCCCCCCCACCCCCCGTGACACCATATAATTTCCTATGGTGTATGGTCACTCTCATCCAAATTTCTTTCAAGACAGTATGTTCCTGAGGGTCTCTGACTGGAGGAGGCTGAAAGCATTGAACCTGCCAAGTGCAGCCTGATAACTACTGAGTCATGTGAAACAGTACAGCAGCCCGGATTATCAGCTGTGATGACATCATACTTTAGTGAAGGCCACCTCCCCAAAGTCTTCTTAGATTTGGCCAGTTGAAAATATTTTCGCACTTCCTTGACCTCCCGTTACACCTAGTGTGCACTCCATTATCACCCCTGTTTCTCCCCTTGAAGCACGTTCTGGGATCTAATGGGAAAGGGCTTCAGGATTTGAGTCACAGGGATCTGAATTAGACTGCCAGAACTTTCCATCGAAAGCTGAATGACTACATGAAAGTCTCTGCATCCATAAAACTTCACTTGCAACCAGGCACAGTGATATGTACCCATAATTCCCGCACTGTGTGAGACTGAGGTAGGAGAACCTCACAAGCTCGAGCTCAGCCTCACTAATTTAGTGATTTAGAGACACCTTGCCAACCCGTCCCCTCGAAAAAGCCTAGGGATATAGCTCAGTGTGTTCTCCTTCTTGCGTCCTCCCCCCCCCCATTTTATTGATATGTATAAATGCAAAATTTAAGGCTCACAGTGAAGTTCAGCATTTTGTGCACCTATGTATCTTGTCAGGGTGACAAGTACTTTCCCAGTGTGAAGGCCCTGGATTCAATCTCCAATACCATAGGAAGAAAAACTTTATAGTTGCTTCTGTTTCTACATGAAGAAAATTACAGAACCTAATTTGATTTTTTCGGTGAGGATTAATAAGACAATGTACACTAAGCATTTAGAATAGTTCCTGGCATCTAATAAAGATTAAATACATTGTAGCTGCTATTATCATACGTACCACACGAACTTCTTTTTTGCTGAAGAATTTTAGGCCTCAAAATAAAAAAAAAAGATTAGGGGGACTTAAATCATTAATCATGTTCACAGACCTTCTCGATTTATCCGAGACTGTGAGCACTCCCTTATCAAGATCCTTCCTTCCTTTAGCCGTGATTTACTGTTCATCTCCCAGCTGTCCAAGTCTCTGGTGTCCTTCTCTGATCGATAGTCCTGGATGGCTTTGGCATTGCATGGGGTAATTGCAAGGCCAAACATACTGATCCTGGCCTTGTTTAATCTTTCCCTTTTTTCTCTCTCTCCAGGATTCATTTTGAGGATGTCCACTCCCTCTTTGTCTTCTTCTTTCTCTTTATTATCTCACTTTTCTTTCCAAAAATGAATTTTCATTGCCTAGAATGTTATATGTATTCCTGTAACTGAGAAAGATTAGTGCACTATGTACAGAGCAAGTGCTATGGGCACTTAGAGGAAAGGATATGGAGTGTAAGGATTTGTGGAGCTTATATACAGAAATTAATCATTAAGCGATACGATAGATGAATAGGAGATACCAGTGGCAGAGGTGTAAGAGATCCTTCAGAAGGTTCTTTAACAGTGAGGCTAAAAAGTTCCGAGAGACTCATGTGGGGAAGTGAATATAGGAGGGGATAGAAAGGAAGGCAGGGGAAAGAAAGACATAGGCCAGTAAAGCCACACAAAGTATCAAATAGCACTCTGGTGGTGATGGCAATGAGTTTCGTGAACAGATGTTAGGCAATGTATACCTCTCGTAAGCTGGGTACCTTAGACATGCCATTTCTCTTGTGCCTCAGTTTTCTCAACAGTAAAGGAAGTATAATAAGTATCTGTTCCATGAGATTGTTATGATAATTAGACTTCATGAAACACCATTCGGACTTTTTTTCTTTTGAGCACACTAATTATGTAAACATCTTTCTGGTATGATTACAAGAAAATGGAATTGGAAGAGTCTGGGACTACAGCACCTGGAACATTTAGATCACTTGAAACCTGGTCTTCCATATTCAAGATCAGTCTGGATAGTTCTAACTCAGTAGTGAGTGTATTTATTTCTTGGTGGGAGATCTTATTGTTCTGAGAGCCCCCTCATCCTAAAGCAGTGGGAATGTTTAAAGGCTGGCTATGAAAATCTCGGCATCCAACCACAGCCAAAGAGAGGCCTAGTGGTTGGTTAAGAACAGTTTCAGGCTCTCTCACCTCTGGAAGAGTTGCTTTTCCCAGGAGGATTCTTTCACTCCACCTGTTCTATGTCTCGAACCTGGAAGGGAACCATTTACACATGACCCTTTTCAAAAATTCCTATACGCCCTTTAATAATGGTAAAGCATGCCCCTGCTTTATTTCATGCTTCTTCAGCTGTATGATTAATGGGGACCTGAGGGAAGCATCAGTCAACATACCTATTTCATCTGCTAAGACAATATCCGCCCTCCAGAGAATATTCTGCCTGCGTATAGACAGGAGAAATATGAAAATCATCATTAGCAACTGCTTATTGTTTCTTCCTCCCAAGTCAGTTTTGACATGTCAACCTAGCAACACAGATACTGAAAGTCACTGGTTTTGACTTTAAGAGGGGATTATTAAAAAGGTTCTTCTAAATTGCTCTGACTGGCTGCTCCACTAATTGTACTCCAGGGATGCAGGACCATGGGATTCCTTGCCCACTGCTTCTTAGACTCTAGGTAGGTCCCTGTCTTTGCCTTCCCGGAGGTCCTGCCTCCCAGCGATCCTGCTCCCCGCCCCCTAGTGGGGCTGCAAGGTACCGAGGCATTCTGTAACCTCCCAGCCCCATGCCTGATGGAACCCTGTGGCTCCCAGGACAGCACACACACCATCCCCTTATCCCTGTGCAATGCACTCACCAGCATTCTGTGGTCCCCTGTGCACCCTGACTGATGCGTTCTGTGTATCACTCCCCATGCTGGATGATTAAGGGACCTGTACACTTGCACATACAACCCAGAGCACCACTGGATCAGTGGTTTAGCTGAACTCCTGACAAATCCTGATTGCAGTGGTCTATGTAGCAGACCCAGGACAACAGGATAAAAGGTCTTGGATGAAGAGACCTCCCATATGGTTAGCACGGGGAGTAGAAATAGTCTATCAACACTTCTTGAGCCATAATCAACAACAATGGAACTGTACGGAAATGAAACAACAAATCACCCACAAAAAAGCCAGACACCACAGAAGCAGACCCTATGGGTTCTGAAGCAGCAGAGCCGATAGGAAATGAAATAGAAAAAAAAAAAAACAGTAGACTTAATAGCCAAAAAGCTCAGGGAAGACATACAAGAGATACACAAGGATGCAAAATGGAAATAATCAAAGAAACAAAAGCCGTAATGGAAAACACTAGGAGTATACAGAAGAATTAAACAAAGAAATAAAGAAGGCAATGCAAGAAATGAAAGAATTCAATAGAGATATAGAACATATGAAAGCTGAAACTCGAGGACATAAAAACTCAAAGGAAAAATGGGAAAGGAGTTTGAAGACTTTGAGAATAAATTGTCGAATCCTAAAAACAAAGTGGATAACCTAGATTGGATAACCTAGATCATGAGAACAGTGAGGGTCAAAAAACAAAAAGACAAACTGTCTGGTTGCAACATCTGCAGAATGGCTCAAAGAGAAACCATCTTGGAATTATGGGAGTGCAAAAGAACATCATCTAAAACAGAACAGAAGGTTTAAAGGACATGTTTAATGAAATTATGAAAGGAAATTACCCAAATCTAAGAAAAGAAATGAACCTTTAGCTTCTGCTGGCATATAGAACTCCAAATAACTTTGAGCAGAAGAAAACTTCCCCAGGACAAATCATAATTAAAATATTACAGACTTGAGAATTTTAAAAACTGTAAGAGAAAAACAGTGTTTTGTGCATGGACATAACAGGACAACATTACAATTCTATACTCTGTCTCTGGTTGGACCTCATGCTCTCACCCTCATCCTCCATGACTCCCACTATCACACCTATTTGGTTCTATAAAAATGCCTGTATTACGGGTTTCTCACTTTAGAGAAACCATGTGATAATTTACTTTCTGAGTTTGACTCACATTGCTAAGCATGATGGTCTCAAATTGCATCCATTTACCTATAAAAGCTTGAAATTTACCTGTCTTTATAGAATAATAATACTCCATTGTGTACATATGCCACAGTTTTTGTATCTGTTGGTCTGGTAACGGGCATTTTGACATCTTCCACAATTTAGCTCTCGTTGGTTGTGCTGTTATAAACATGGATATACATGTCTCCCGATTATACATTATTTTTTATCTTGTTTGGAAAGATACCCAAAAGAAGTATTGCTGGATTGAATGCAATATTTATTTTCAGCCTTTCGAAGAATCTTCACATTACTTTCCATAGTGGTTGTATCCGTTTACAGTCCCACCAACAATATAATAGAGTTCCTTTTTCCCCACAACCTTGCCAGCACTGATTGCTGCTGAACCTCTTGGTATGCGCCAGTCTCACTGGGCTAAGATGATATCTTAGTGATGCTTTGATTTGTACTTCTCTAATGGCTAAGAACGGAGAACATCTTTTCATGTATTTGCCTGTCATTTGAATTTCTTCATCTGAGAATCGACTATTCATTTCAGCTGCCCACCATTCATAAAAGTAAGCCACCATTTCTGCCCCAAGAAACAGAACATTGCCAGTAACTTAGAAGCCCCCTCTGTTCCCCATCCTTCATTTTCAACCCTAGTGATGATCATTGTTCTGAATTACTCTTTTTTCTATTTGGGATCTATCCTCTGTGTGTCTGCCTACCTATCATCTGTTTGTAATTTGCATTGGTTATCCGGATTAAATGGTTTCATTTTTGGTTCCACACACACACATAAACCGCCCCTCTTGCTCTGCTCTCCCACCTGCTTTCATGTTTTTGGAGGAGGGTTTCAATGTAAATAATATATTTGGCCCATATCCATTTCCCTTATCACCCACCCTTCTTTTTATAGCTGTTGTGCTTACTCATGGGCCGTGACTGGTGTATTGTTTAGTGGGGTTTTTTTTCCCCTTTTTGAACCTCAAATGAAATCATGATTTGGGACATTTCTATTACTTTTTTTTTTTACTTTTGTTGTCTCCTTTGCCATTTTCTGTACTCATTCAAATATGTCTGCTTTATTAGTTTTTGCAAATGACCTCCTCCCCGGAGCTCAGAGCTCTGCACATGAGTCAGTACCCACACAGCACCTAAGCTGGTGGTACAATCTTCACACAAGCGAACCACATTTCACTGACTTGCTTTGTCAATGACCAATAATAGAACCATTTTCAGTTTTGGGTTATTTGGTACAATGCTGTTATGAGTATTCTTAGACAGGTCTCATGGTACAAGTTTTCTAGTATATGTACTTGGAGGTACAGTTTCTTGATCACAGACCGTATCAGGTTCCCAAATTTATCAGGCAACGTTAAGATATTTTTTTCAAAGGATTGTATCCATTACAGTCCTCCAAATAGCAGCTGTCCAGTCAGAACTTGCTGCTCCGCGAACTTGTTGGGGGAACAGGTGTTAAGAAGAGAAAGCCTTTTGATCTCAGTGAAGGTCTGGCCCTGTGAAGACAGAGGGGGCTAAATAGCATGTTTCTGTGGCTACCACAGTGGCTGAACCAACTCACACTCCCTCCCATCACAAATGAGAATTTCTGGTTTTCTACATCTTTGTTGATGAGATTGTCACTTCTCTTAATGTATGCCAGTGTTTTGTATGTGAAATAACATGTCATTGTAGCTTTAATTTGCATTCCTCTGATTATCAGTGAGAATAAACATCACTCCATAGTATATGAACCTTTTGTGTTTCCTCTTGGAAATGTCTATTTTGTTCTTCTATTCATATTTTTAAATTGGGTTACATGCATTATTAATTGGTTTGTAGGCTTCTGTTTTATACTTTGCTTACTATTTATTTATAGGTAACACATATTACATTTTTACCCAGCTTGTGCATGGTATTTCTACCTCTTGTGCTATTCATAGATCAAAATTTTTAGTTTCTATGTATTTGAATTTAGTACTCATTTTAAAGTTAATTTTTGCCTTTTTAACTTTTTAAAAAATTTTTTCACTCCAAGATTATCAAATGTATGCCAATGTCATTTTTCTAAATGTGAATATTTTTATAATTCACATTCAAGTGTTCGCTTGGGATGTATTTCTTAGGATGCTGTGAGACAAAGATCCACTTTTATGTTTTTTATGTGAATAATCAATTTTCTCAGGACTATTTGTTTATTTTGAAACAGGGTCTCACCCTATGGTTCAGGCTGGTCATGAACTCAGTTCTCCTGCCTCTGCCTCCGGAGTCCTGGGATGACAGGCCCGAGCCACCACACCCAGTTCGTGTGGTGCTGGTGTACCAACCTCAGGTTCTTTCGCTTACAGTGCAAGCACTTCAACCACGGAACTGTGCCCAAGGCCCCTCAGTACTATTTAACAAATGGTAATTCCACTGTGGTCTACATATGCCAGTTCTATAATACATCATTTCCACAGAAGTGTGAGTTGATTTGGAGGATTCCCCACTCTGTTCTACTGATTTTCTTACTCAAGTGCCAGTCTTATACTGTAGTTTAAACTTATGTCTTGATATTAAGTAAGGTGAGTAACTCTACCTTGGCTTTTAGGAGTGTATTGACTATTTTAAATTACTTATATTCATCGTGTGTCTTAGTTATTTATTTGTTGCTGTGACAAAATACCTAACATCCACAACTTAAGGGAGGAAAGATTAATTTAGCTCACAGTTTCAGGAGGTCTCTCTCACACACAGCCAATTCACCAGGCAGCTGGCAACAGTGGAGGTACATTGCAGACAGAAAGGCTGGAGAGCTGCTCACCCCATTGCAGATAGAAGCCAAGTCAACCTGATGGCTCAGGCAAAGACTAAGGCTTTCTTAGGGAGAAGCTATAACAATGTTTCTTCTTCCTTCCTTTAATAATTGCAAGCTGCTAGTTGGGTCCCGCAGGGTGGGTGCCCCATCCCCATTTCCTGGTTCACCAGTCAATAACAAACACCTGAAAGCTCTGTGTTGGGCAACCTCCAATCTCAACAAGTTGATACAATCACTACAGGTCAAACCCCAAACATCTACCTCTTCCAGGGAGACTCTATCTCCCTATTAACACACAGTTAAGTACATGAGGCTTTCGGGGGACACTGAAGATCCAATCCATAGCATCATATAATATTTAGTATCAGTTTAACTTCCCCTGGAAAAAAATGAAATATTTGTTGTGTTTATTTACAATCTGTAGATCAATCTGGGGATAACTGCATTTTTACAAAACCAAGTCATCTTACCCCCAAATATCATCTAGTTCTTTATTAATTTAGTTTTCTTGTATGTTTTTAAAGTTCTGTAATTTTCTCCACAAGTGCTTATATACATTTTGTCAGAACAATGTTTCCAAATGCTACACTTTTACACTTGTAAGAATTATTTTGGGCCACAAAGAATTTTTGCATGATTTATAGTTATCAATATTTATTATTTTCAATTTTAAAAATGTATTTTTGGGAAAAGATTAGTGAACTTCAAAACAGCGATAGAAGCATAAGGATGGAATAAAATGAGCAAAACATCAGTAAGCTGCAACACATGTAGACTTAGACTACTAAAAAGAGAGAAAATGAGATGGGGGGAGGGGAGAAGAAAGCGTATTTGGAAGTACAACATATGAAAAATTTACAAATTCAACTCAAGCTACAAACCTGCAGATTTGCAAACCCCGAAGAAGCCCAGGAACAAGAAACATGAAGCAAACTACATGATAACCGAGTGAGTCAGAACAAAAGCAGCCAAGGGAAATGAGTTCTAATATATCCAATAAAGTGAAGACAATGAAGTCGGAAGAGTTCTCATCAGACACAGTACAAGTGAGAGGAGAGTTAAATAAATATAAAAACTTGTAACCTAGAATTATTTATTTGGCGAATTATTTACTCTGGATTTTCTAGGGGAAAAGAATCAACAGAAAGTACATGTGTGCATATACGAAGGGATTCTTCCGGCAAGCTCACAAGGTCTAAGGCTGGAGCGTCCGTGACGGCAGCGTGCACGGTGGAGGGCCAAAGGGCCCAGGCGTTGCTCAGCTCAGGAAGCCTGAAGCCAAAGAATAAGAGGGACCAAGGAAGCAGTTGAGGGCCTGGAAACTCCCTGACAACCAGTGCTCAAAGGCAATGGCAACCAATGACTGTACCCACTCAAGACTGCAGCTGTTTGAATCAGAAAGAGGCATGTTTCCACCATTCCACTTTAACTCTGTCCAGGGTAAATGCAGTGGGGGCTTACCTGCTGGCTTCTGCAGCAGCCATCCACACCTAGACTATGCTAGGTATTTCTTACTCCAGTCGAGTTTACACGTCACAATTAACAATCACATTAAGTGTATCAGAGTAGTGTCAAAACAACAACAACAACAACAACAACAACAAACAGTAACAACAAACAGTAACAACAAAAACCAAGACCAGAAGAGGAGGAGGGAGAAGAGAGGAAGAGTGGTGGGGAGGTTGATTCTTCAGTCTTAGGGAAGAAATCTTCCTGAGACAAGCATCAGCTTTGCTCTGAAGACCTTACAGACAGACTGTTAATTGGTTGAGGACCAATTCGAAATACTGAAGATGATGAACTTACTGAAGATGTTAAGGACATACACAAAACACCTTCACATTAACACCAGATTAATATTTAAATGAATAACTGAGTCTCGCAACCTATTCAAGTTGATTCATGAGATTATTCACAACACATAGCTAAAACATCTTTCAAAAATTCGGGCACAAGAAACTTGTTTCAAATGTGCAAAAGCTGGAAGAATTGCAAAGCAGCAGACTTGCACTACCAAAAAGAAAATTATATCAGACATAATATTAGATCTACATAAAGAATGAACAAAATAGGAAATTTTAACATTATAAGCAAATATGATTGATTTTTTTTTCTTATAACCTCTTTAAAATACAATTGGAAACTTAAGGCCAAAAGAATAGCAACATATTTTGGGATTTATAGCATATGTAACCAACAGAATCTTTGGAGATAAAATAAAAATGACCTGTAGAGAAGAATTAGAAATATAATCTTAAAGTTCTTTATACTATCACTGAAAAAGCATATTATGACAAGTTAAAAATGTATACTATAAATCAATCCAAAAGCAAACACTAAAATAGGACAACCAGTTATAACAACTAAGCAAAGAACATAAAATAAAATAATAAAAATATTCCATTAGCCACCAAGAAGTTGAAGAGAACACAGAGTTAATATGAAAGGTATACAATAAATATCGAGATTAAATTTAAACATTTATATCAGTAATCACATTAGATGTTAACCATGTAAAACTTCTAATTTAAAAAGAGAGATTTTTAGATTGAATTAAACAAAAAAGTACAAGCCAATTGCAATACATGTTCCTTACGAGGAAACAATTTTAAATATAAAGTCACAAATAGTCTAGTAGCCAAATGGTAGGGAAAAATGTATCTTGCTAACACTAATGAAAGAAAAGCTGCAGTGGCCGTACTAATATTAGAAAAAGTATTTTTCAGCACAACGGATATTACATGTAATTTAATAACATTAAAGAGTTAATTCACCAAGAAGGCAGAATAATCCTAAATGTTTATAAACTTATTAACAGAAAAATCAGGAAACAAAGACATAATTTCAAAGAGAAATAGACAAATCCACAGTTATAAATTTCAATGCTCATCTGTCAAAAATTGCCAGAACACACAGACATTAAATTAATTAGATTATTGGAGATTTGAACAATATTCTGAACTAACTCTAACTTACTTGATATTTATAAATCCCTTCATTCAATGACAGAAAAACCCAAATTATTTTTGAACAGACACAGAATATTTACCAAGATAGAATATATTCCAGATCATGAATTTAAGCCATGAAATTTGTGTTTTCTGACAGCAATAAAATTAAATTAGAAGTCAATGATGGAAACATAACTGGAGAAATACTTGGATGTTTGCAAGTAAATAACATACTTCTAAATAGTCAATGAGTTGAAAATCAATCATACTAAAAATATGAGGTACTCAAAAATTAATAAAGAAGTCAAAATTATTGAGATGCAGCAAAAGCAACACATGCAGGAAATTTAGAAGCAAAGATTTCAAATCAATGGCACCATTTTTGAAAAGCTGAAGCAAATTAGACACACAAACAGGAAACTAGAAACAATAAAGATTGGAGAAGAAATCAATAAAGTGAAAGACAGAATAGCTCTTCAAACTTAATAGAAAAATTAGCAATACTAAAACATAGGTCTTTGATAAGATCAGTAAAACTGATAATTTTCTAGCCAGATAATAGGAAAACAGAGATGACACAAATCACCAATATCAGAAGTGACAGAGGTGATAGCCCTTCAGATATTGTACACAATAAAAATGCAGTAAAACATTATTACTAATAATATTTTGCCCATAATGATGAATTTGACTTACTGGCAAAATTCGGTGGATGACGCAAAGTATCAGGACTCACCCGAAAAACTATACTTTGAATAATTCTGTCTCCATCACAAAGTTTGAATGTGTAGTTAACCTCTGTTATACTTTAGACCTAAAATGTCGCTCAAAGGCCATGAGCTAAACATCACCTGATCAGGGCACTAAAGGGAGATAGTGGAAACGTTCCAAGTGGGGCTCAAGTGAAAGGAAGTCAGATTATTGGACGGTATGCCCTTGAGGGGGATATTGGCCCTTGACCTCTCTTTTCCATATCTTTTCCACTCCGGCGGCCATAAGATGATCAACTTTGTTCCACCGCACCCCCCAGTCATGACGCTCCACCAAACCACAGGTCCAAAATGATGGGGCTAAGTGATCACAGACTGAAACCTTAGAAACTTTGAGCCAAAAATTTCCCTTTATAAGTTGATCTCTCAGGTATTTTGTCGTAGCAACATGAAATTAACATAAACTTTTCGCACAAAGATATAATTTTAGAAATGTACAAATTCAGTGGGGAATTCTACTAAACACTTAAGAATGAAATAATATCATTCTTCTCAAGCTTGTCCAAAAAACTGAAGAGGAAATACTTCCAGCATATTCTTTGATGCCAACATTTTTCTGGCAACAAATTCCAACAGACATCCCAAAAACAATTTTTAAAGAAAATTAAAGTACTGAATAGCCATTAAGTGTAAAAATTCTGGCTAAAAAATCCAGCAAATTGTACAATATATAAATAATTGTGCTTCCCAACAAAGCGAAATTTAGTCCAGCAATGCAAGATTAGTTTAAAATTGAAAAATAACCAATGTAGTTTACTATACTAGTTTATACAACATGTTACCCCAGTAGATGCATAGAAAGCAGTCGATAAAGTCTTCAGTCAGCTAAATCCCATCTATTCAACATTATGGCGAGGTTCTCATCAGTGTAATAAGAAAAAAAGAAAAAGAATCTGTATTTGGAATAAAATTTAAACTTTTTGTTGATAACATGATCACGTAGTTAGGCAATATAGTGGAATCCACATAAAAGTTATTAGAACACATTAATGAATTTAACAGAAACATAGTGGTTAGGCAAAGAGGAGTTACAGTTCTAAATAGTAGTAAGGAACAGCCAAATTGAATTATAAAGCAAGATGCTCACAATGACAAAAATACCTTGAGGATACATTTGACAAAGCGTATGAAGATCCAATTTGGGAAATATGGTGACTTTATTGATATTAAATCTTTCATTTGTTGAATATAGGATATGTTTCTACTGATTTTGTTCTGTAATTTTTAACAATGTATTGTAGCTTTGATAGTATAAGTTTTGAACTTGTTAGATTTATTCTTAAGTATTTAATATTTTTAGTATTATAGATGTATTTTTAATTACATTTTCAGACGGTTCATTGTTCATGTTGAGAAATACAATTGAATTTTGCATAATGATACTGTACTCTGAAAACTTGCTGAGATAATATATTATCTCTAATAGCTTTTTTGTTGAATTCCTTCAGACTTTCTGGCTATAAGGTCATCTGCAGACAGAGACAGTATTATTACTTCCCCTAGTGGCTGGATGCTTTTTGTTTCATTTTCTTGCCTAATTGTTCTGACTAGAAATGAATGAAAGTGGACATACATTTCTTGCTCTCGATCTTAGAGGGAAACACTATCTCACTGTTGTATTTGATATTATCAGTACATTTTATAGGTGCATTTTTATCAGTATGAGGAGATTCCCTTTTAAGTTTTGTGAGTGCTTTTATAGTGAAATGTTATAGACCAGATGTTGGTGCCATCTCATTCAACTCCCGTGTTGAAATCCTGTTTCCCAAGGTGATGATATTAAATGGATATTTAGTATCAGTTTTGGGATGGAACCCTTCTGAATGAGATTAGTGCCCTTGTAAAGGGAACCCCAGAAACTCTTCACCTTTCCCCTCTATATTAGAGAGTGCTTTTCACTGTCTTTTGACAGCTCATTTTTATTACATATTAAAATGTCTGAGCTTCCCAAAGTTCAGAACAAGATATAGTTCTTTTTTAAGGTGTGTCGTCTGTGCCTGTGGAGTCAACTAATATATCTTTATGTTGATAACTCTCCAAACTTTTTTTTCCCAGATGTTCTTCATTTAAGTGCATCTCCTTACTCAACACTCCTACTTAATGCTTTGTTGCCTGAAGTGTCATATTCAGCATGTCCTAAACTAAGTTTTATTCCCCTGTAGTGATTATAAGTTTCATGAGAATAGGGAACTTATCTGTCTTTTTTACTGTCATCTCAATATATAAGAGCTGTCCAATCCCTCACAGAGCAACAGCCTTGTAAATTCATGCTAAAGTAATGAGTGTTGTTGTTCTAAGATGCTAAATATCATCTGTGGTCAAAACTCCAATAATATGTTCAAGAAATTTTTATTTTGCCTTTCATTACGTAACAATTTATTTTTAACAACAACACTGTTCGGTGATGGTCCATTTCTAAAACAGTGCCTAAATAGGAAAATTTTAAGATTCTTTTCTTTTGACAATCAAATCAATTTTGGAATTTGGATTTTGATAGTTTAAAATGTTTTTTACTGAAATTCAGTTAACATACAAGAAATGAACAGGTCTTAAAAGTTAGGGCTTGAGGAATTTTCAAAACTAAACATGTTCATGTGACTAGTGCCAGATCAGTAGACAGACCATCACAGCCCCTCAGATGCCGGCCACCTCTACCTTTACCCTTAAGGTGGGCACTATCCTGAGTGCTATTAGAGTGAGTAAATTTTACCAGTATTTAGACTTGTTATGAGCGGAATCATACAGCATTGATTCTCTTGTGTCTTCTTTTATTGAAGATGTATACTGGAAATACTCATCCATGTTGCATCTTGTTCACCATCATTCCTGTGTACTAAAATCTGCTGAATACACCAAGCCCTGTATCTCTAATGTGCTACAGAATTTGGAAGTCATATATTTATGAAATACAAAAACATTAAAAACGGATATACCACAATTTATTTGTTCAGTTGACATTTGATGGGAATTTGGATACTCTGCGTTTTGAAATTGTGACAAACAGTGCTGTTATGGACATTCTTCTAGGGCTTGCCAGGAAGTAATAAAATGTGGATGGAAGGAGTACCTTCTGAAGCTGTAGGACAGCTACAGTTGTTGAAAATAAATTGAGTATTTCACAGTAGCTAGTAGAGAGGATTCTGAATGTTCTCAATAAAAACATAAATGGTGGATATCTGAGGTGATCAATATGTCAATTACCATGATCTGATCCAATTAGTATGTGTTAATAAAAAATAAAATAAGATTCTTCCTTGACAGCAGTACAATGTAGTAATTATAGGTTTTTATCAGAAGTCAGAACAGTTGAGTTCCAAACCTACTTTACCTCTTAAGAACCATACAAGAAAAAACCATAAAATTTATTAAGAGATTTTAAAAGACAACACCAATGATTGGGGTAATATGTTGGCAGATCAAAAGAATAAACATTATGAAGCTATTAGTTTTCTAAAAAGATTATAAATTACACGCACACCAAATTAGAAGAACCTGAACTTACTTGTTGTGCAATGTTGGATGGATTACTTAACTTACCTCTGGCTCAGTTTCTTCATGCATCAGATGCAAGTTATAATAGAAGTAAGAGCAGAACAGGAGTGGTACTCATGATAGTGTTTTCCCCAGCTGATCACTGCGAGACTTGCATAATATAAAATTCACAGAAAGGCTGTAGGTGTAGCTAAGTGTTTCAAGTGCTTACTTATCGAGCACAAAGCCTTAGGTCTGATTCCCCGCACGACATAAGCCAGACATATTGCCGTGGCACACACTTGTAGCTCAGCACTCGAGAGTCTGAGGTAGGAGGACTACTGTGAGTTTAAGGCCAGCCTGGGATACACAGGGAAGTTAGGAACACTCCGGACTACAGAGCAAGACACGGTCTCAAAAACAAAACAAAAACAAAAAACAGACAAAAACACTTTACATAGTAGAAGAATGCCTGGGACATATTGTTGTATTCAAAGGTAAAATAACACCTGTTCTTACTGCTCCCAGTTTGCAAACGTTTATTTAAAGGAGTGCCCAAGGTTTTAGTGGCTGTCTTGATTAATTTTCTGTGTGTCATTAGGGATTCCATGTGGTTTCAAAAGAATTCACCACACCAGCTAAGCTTTCTGAAATTGTCATTCACAGCATGAAAAGTAACATTTTAAAACCAGTTTCATATCTTGAAGGAATCCTATGCCTTGACTCTAAAGAGGTATTTTTGAATAAAAGTTTTATAATATTCCAAAGGATGAACTAACATTTTAAAACATTTTTCCTTCTTTTTCAAAATTTCATACTACCTGTACTACTACACAGGACACCTACAAATGGACTATAGCAGTGATTGGCTAGGGGCTGAGGATTTCATTTAACGTGTGAAAATTTCTAATGCTGGGACACTGCCACCCAGTTGTAGCCCAAAACCTAGCTGGTGTAGAGCATTTGTAGTTAAGACAGGCAAGTAGGCCTTTCTGCAGACCATAATTTATAGCGGCCAAAACCATTTCTATCTTAGATCACTCTGACATTAAAGCCAAGACACATTCAGGGATCAGAAACACTAGGTGAACTACACATGCTCCCTGGGCTATG
The DNA here is from genome assembly GCA_004027205.1 of Ctenodactylus gundi. NCBI lineage: Eukaryota > Metazoa > Chordata > Mammalia > Rodentia > Ctenodactylidae > Ctenodactylus > Ctenodactylus gundi. Next base: position 20,747 of record PVKB01002411.1, on the reverse strand, counting down.
TATAACAGCTGTCACAGGATACAGCTCAAGAAGTCACTGTCCTAACTTTGTGGGAGATTTCTCTCACATTTGAGTAAACTCTACTTCTGAATAGAGAAAAATCGCTTCTACTGCACATTTTCAGCAAATGTAAGCTTTTGATCCTTTATCAACTTTGAAAAAATCCCACAAAAGTTTCTGAGCTCATTATGTGCAATACATCTCAGTAGATGATTTGGGCAACTCACAGCCTCCTCTTAGCCCAGGTTCAGTACAGAAGACCCAAAATCTGTCCAAACAGCACTACAGTGAATGCAGTGAGAAGAGGTCTGTCTTTGAACTATACAGCCCTGGGTTTGAGTTCCAGTTCTTCTCTACATTAGATGGGAAGATATGGGTAACGTTTTCATCCTTTGTCCCCTGCCTCAGCCTTTTTATTTATAAAAAAGAGATGAGACACAGCCTTTCTATTGTGGATAGGATTAAAATAAGACAAGATACAGCTCTCAAGGTAGGTGCATAGATGGTCCTTAAAAAATGTTAGGTGTTGACTTGGGGGTGCAGCTCAGTGGTAAAGTGTTTGCTGAGCAGGTGCAAAGCCCTTACCTCTATCCCCAGCAAGCACTGAAAAAATGTTAGCTATTGTTATTTTGCTATTATCATTACGGTTTCAGTGTGAGGCTGAAGATGGGAGAATTTTATTTCAATTGGAGAGATCTAGAAAGGATTCTCGAAGAGATGAAGATGGCTTCAAAGAAAAATTGGTGGGATTAAAATATACAATGGCTACAGAATTGAAGGGGATCCAGCTTTCAAAACACAGCACAGCACACCCACATATACACAAGTGCAAGTGGGAGGCCTACAAAGCACTCAAAGTTGTGCCAGGAGAGGGAGTAGAAGAAGACACATCAGGTCTTTTATATTGATTGCCTGAAGACAGTCAGGCATGGGCTATATGAAGGAGAGTTTTGAACCTTTTTGTATGTATGTTTGAATGGTTTCACTTGTCTTGACTAGTTTATAATAAAATATCTACGAATGAAATTATTTTTAAATCCCATAAGACAGAAGAAAAATTATAGAGTTGACAATACACGAAGTTAGGAAAAAATGGTGATTATAAATTATATGTACACATTTTGCATGAAGGAAATCACAAAATCCTGTGTAAAGAAATAGAAGGACTAAATAAATGGACACATAACGTGTTCATTAATAAGAAGATTTAATATTGTCAAGATGTCAATTCTTCCCGTCTTTATAGATTCAACAATAAAAATTCCAGTTAGTTATTTTGTGTATATGAACATATTCTCCCCTCATTCATACTAAGGGGCAAAAGATTCAGAATAGCCAATTCAATATTTAGTGAGAAGAATAAAGTCAGAGGACTGACCGTACTGAGCTTCAAAGCCTGGGTGGTACTGGTGAAAATTAGACAACGGATCGAAATAATAATTAGACAAACGGCACAGAATGGAGAGCTCAGAAATACACCCACGCAAATATCTTCCACTTATATTCTACAAAGGAGCAAGGGCAATATAACGAAACTAAAAGTCTCTTTTAAGAACTGGTGCTGAAACAGCTGGACAACTTTATGCAAAAAAAATAAATAAATCTGGACAATGACCTTGTATCCTTCACAAAAAATAGCTAAAATCATTAGCATAAAGCTCTTGGAAACGGTAAATGTTGGAAAGGATGTGGAACAACTGGAGCTCTCTCATTGACTGTTAGTGGGAACACAAAATGTAAAAATCAGTTCGGAAGACAGTTTGATGGTTTCTTGCAAAACTACCATACCCTTTCCCTGGGATCCAGTAAACATGTAATTGAACTGAAAATACATATGCATAAAAATACCTGCAGGTGGAAGCTTATAGAAGCTTCGCTCACAATTGCCAAACTTGAAAGCAACCAACCTGTCCTGCAGTAGGTAAACTGACACATCCAGACAATGGAATATGATTTGCTGCTAAAAAGAAATAAGCTATCAAGCCATGAAACAACATAAAAGAAACCTACATGCTCCTACTACGTGGAAGAACCCCATCTGAAAGGTCACACACTATGTGATTTCATTTACACGCTGTTCGTGAAAAGAAAAAAACAATGGAGGCAGTGAAAAATCAGTAACTTCCAGAGATTAGGAGGCAGACAACTATGAGTAGGCAAAATGTAGATGACTTATAAGGCAGTGACACTGTTGTATATGATGCTGTAATGGTGTGTACACATCACTGTATATTTGCCCAAGCCCACGGAGTGCACAACACCAAGAGCGAACTGCAAAGTAAGCTATGGATGTCAGGTGATAGTGATGTGCTGAGCAGGTTCATCAATCGTAGCAAGTGTACTGCTGTGCTGTGTGATGTCAATCGTAGATGAGATTATGAGTGTGCATGGGTAAAAGCATATGGGTACTCGATAATTTCCACTCTTCTCCCATGAATAGGAAACTTGTTTACAAATAAATTTCCTTTACCAAAGGTTATAATGCAACAGTAAACGAGAGTGCACGGAAAGAAGCTTAAGAAAGCTGCTCACGATCATGTAGCACATGTGGTTTAGTAGTCTACCACGAAGGATGAAATGTTTGAATTTGGAGGTTTTTGGCTTTCTAATCCATGCTCTGGCTTTGGTATAGGGAGACTAGTATGTGAATTCCTCAATATTGCACAAAACATGCGTAAAATATATGTGCTTTTGTCCTGAAAATATCTCCCCAGTTTTCACAGGAATTCCCCAAAGAATAAGAACCCTATTGGACTCACAATGTTAGTTATATTTCTACAGATAAAACTAGAAGGAGAATTTCTTTGAAAATAACAGTCACAGTGTGTTCCAAGTTTCCTAGTCTGTAATAGGTCCGGAAAGTGCAAGAAGAACGCCATGTTCTCATACGTGACTAGGTCAGTGATAATGATTCTCCAAGTTGTTTTTGGTGGCTCTCCAAGGTTTTTTGAGGATGAGCTACATTCTCTAAATACATAGATCTTTGTTACATATTTTTTAATTGTTACTATGAGAAGTCCAAGGTACGTTTGATTTTCAAACTACCCCACCGAATGGTAAACTGATTGGAGACCACTGATATTTCAGTTTTACTCTTTTCCAGACAGAGCAAGAAATAATCAAGAAGCTGCGAAAAGAAAACACTCTTATATGCGGTTAGACCAGAAAACGGACTTTAAGATTCTATCTCTCCCTGGACATAAGAGATATGAATTCAGAGAGGAAGGACTTCACCACGATTGCTCGGCAAATCAGAGGCTGAAGAAGGAATGAAGCTTAGCTTAGAGCTTCCCAGGGATCTAGAAGAAGTAGAAGAAAAACTGCCATTAGTCTCCCTCGAACTATATCCCTTCGCCTTGAATATACGCACCCTGTTGTCCTTGCTGCTTTCTGAAGCGTATCTGGAAGTGCTTGTTTGTGTCATTAGTTGCATTGTCGTAGCTCCCTGGATGTTCTGAAGTGGTCCACAATGTTTATCTTTCGTAGTGATTTTGACTTTGGGGAAGAGCCTCAAGTTACATAGTTCCAGATCCCATGAATAAGGTGCATGAGGACACAGCATCGTTTTGATGAGTGGATCTTTCCATTGGATGGCACTTGGAAGCAGAATTTACTGTTTTCTTATCACACTTCATAAAAGCTCTCACAAAGGAGACCTCCCAGAAATGTTACAGAGTGTGGCAAGAATGATAGGATAACTGTCTTTGAAGGGAGAGAATAATCTGAGGGGGATTCATGGAAAATATTATTTTCTGTAATAAACTTTAAAAAATTTAAACATCCACCCTATATTTTGATCCCACCTCATATGTCCTCTGATTGCACTTCCAGGCTAATGTAAGATGAATCACACCCACAACTTCAAGGAGGAGAGGGTTAATTTGGCTCATGGTTTTGGAGAATCCAGTCCATGGTCATCCGGCTCTAAGATAGGAACATCACAGCAGCTGGCAGATGGCAGAGCAAAGCTATTTAGTTCATGGCAGTGAGGAAGCAGAGTAGGTGAACTGTCAGAGGACGGGCAAGGGAGCACGCACAGACCATAAAGTCATCTTTCTGTGACCCACCTAAAAACACCTAGAAGCATGCTGCAGCTGCGCTAGTAAATACATACGTGTATGAAATACCCAAATTCATCATAAACACTATGTATTGCATATATATATATATATATATATATATATATATATATATATATATATAGTGGGAAAAATAAAATAAACAGAAAAAAGTACTGTCTACTAGAGTTGTGGCCTACTGGAGAAGGAAGGAACCATTGTCAACCGACCAGTGGGAAAAGAGATCAGAGAATAAATATTTCGATCTTTTTCTCACTCTTACAGCATCAATCCCCTGCTGGTTCTTCTCACTGGCCAAATCCAATTAGCATCCGGGAGGATTCTTGTCAATGAGACCTACGCAGGTCAGCTTCTGAGCCATGGACCAGTGTGGGCAAAGACAGAAAGTAACTCAGGAAGAAGGAACGCAAATGACCTCTCACAGGAGAGGAAAGGCTGCTTTCTTATTCTCACTTGTAAGACATTCCTGGATTTTCCAGCAATCAGTTCCATCTACGTTTTATTTAGTTGATTCTATGATCATATCTGTTTACAGGCATGCTTGGGAAATATTCCCCTTTTTTCTTTACACCTGGGTGTATTTTCCTATCAAATAAATTTAAGGCTTCATTACAAAGGAAGAGGAGGAGAACGAGTAGACAGCCACCAGTCTTTCCTGTAGCCTGGTTTATCTGCTCCTGCAATTTCTTTGCTGATGTTGTATTTTATTTGGTATTTCTTTCCATGCATGAGACCGCGAATGGGTTTTCCTCGGATGGCAAACTTATCTATTGTGGATATTAAGGGAGTACAGTCCTGTAAAATACGAAAGAAAATTGTCCATTACCTGTGCTCCAAAGCAATTTATATCACTTGGAAACTTTCTTGATTTTCAAAACTAATGGAGTACACGTATGCATTCTCTTGTGATTTATAAAATCTTCTCAACAGATGTAGTTATAGCTCCTTTCTCATTCTTAACTGGTGTGCATGTTCCTTTAGTCTTTCCTTCTCATTCCAACTGCAGATGCTTCTTCCTCTTTTATTCATTAAGAAAACCCAGGCTTTAGTTGTATTGAGAAGCCTAATTTTCAAAATTTGATTAATGTGTACTTTATTATATTACTTTGATCATCCTCCATGAGGTTATTTTGCTGTACATTTTCTATATTCTTCTGGAAACGCTTAGTCTATTTCTTTTGATTATTTCTTGTTTTCTAATAAATGAAACAATAAAGGTGGAAGTTTCACATGTCTTGACTTCAAATTATATCACAAAGTTATAGTAATAAACCCACTATGTGTTGACATAAAAAAAAACAGGCAAATAAAGCAGTGAAACAGAATTGGCAACTTACTTTCCATGGACAAGGGTGTGAGAATCGCATGCTAGGAAAGGACAGGCTTCAATAAATGGTACTGGGAAGACAGAGCAGCCACACGGAAAGAGAAAAATTTGACTCTTATTTCACACCATACACAAAAATCAAATAATATGAATTAAAGATTTAAATACAAGATTTGAAACTATAAAAATCTTAGAAGACAAACAGGAAAAGCTCCTTGAGATTGGTCTTTGCAATAATTTTTTGACATAATGACAAACTCACAAAGCAACAGAATTAAAAAGTAAACAAAAGAGACTCTATCGAAATAGTTTCTGCACAGCAAAGGGACCATCAGCCCTATGCCAAGGACACCTAGGGGATAGCAAAGGGTGCACAAGCTGTATGCTCAACACAGAGGTAATACTCAATAGCAACAAAATAAAATATCACGATCAAAAAAAGGGCAAATATACTGAATAGACGCTTTCCAAATAAGACACACAAATAACCAAGTAGTACATAAATAGACACTCAACACCACGAAGCTGTTAGCAAAATGCAAATTATCATACTGAAATATTACAGAAAAGATCATAGTGAAATATCACCTGTACCTCTTAGGAAAGCTACTTTCAAAAAGTCAGAAAGACAAGCGCTGGTGAGAATGCAGAGAATATGTAAACCCATACACTCTTTGGTGGAATTGTAATTCGGTAGATCTATATGTAAAACAGCATGAAGGTAACTCAAAAATAAAAATAAAATTGTCATATGATCTAACAATCCCATTTAGCCAGTGTGTCAAAGAGATGACTCCAAATCTATCTGCATTGGAGCACTAGTCAGAAAAGCCAAACTGTGCTAAGTGTCTGTTGATACAAGAATGAATTTAAAAAAGGTGAGATACACACATCCATGCATGCACACACACAAATATGCATGAGAAAGACAGAGAGCGAGAGAGAGACAGAGAGAGAGACAGAGAGAGACAGAGAGAGAGACAGAGAGAGAATGTTAGCCATCAACAGAGAAGGAGATCCTGTAATTTGCAGCAACATAAATGAATCAGAGAGACATTATACTAAGTTAAATAGTTTGGACACAAAGACAAATGCTGCATAGTGTCACTTGTATGTGAAATATAAAAATGTCGATTTCACAGGAAGGTAAAATAGAATGATGGCTGCCAGAGGTTAGAATGGAGGCGATGTTTGAGTTTCTGGACACATAAATTCTGAAGATCTAATAATATGTAGCATGGTGACTACACGAAGTTAACAATGGACAGTTGGATAGTCGTACATATGAAATTTTCTTAGAGTAGATTTTAATTAGGTGTTATCATTAAAAAGTTGGACATATGAGATGACGAATATAGCTACTTAAATTGTTTAATTGATACGGATCAATTGTGTATATTTACAGAATATGTTGTCACGTGTTCGTACATATTTACAATATGATATTATCTGATCACAGTCATTATCTGATATTATCAGATCACGGTAATTAACATATCCGTAGACTCTGACATTTATTATTTCTTTGTGTTGGGTAGGGTCAACATCCTCCCTACTAGCTATTTCAAAATATTCAGTTGTCAACCATAATTATCCTCCTGTGCTATAGAACATCAGAAATGATATGACCTAGCTGACCGAGCCCCTGCAGTGCTCCTCACGTACTCTACCCCAACACACACATTCCACTGGCCCTGGTAACCACCATTCAGTTCTCTACCTCTGTGAGATCAACTTGCTAGTTTCCACATACTTGGGAAAGGTGGCAGTATTTGTCTTCCTGTGCCTGATTTACTCAACGTATAGAGTCTTCACTTCCATCCTTGCTGCAACAAATGACAGGACTTTATTTTTTCTGTGTATATGATCACCATTTTGTTGCTCTCTCGTCCAGTGTGGAGCAGGAAGGCTTTTTCCATGTCTTCTTACTATGAAAAGTATTGTATTAAACATGTGATTGCAGATGTTCCTTCAAAATATTGATTTCCTTTCCTTTGAGTACATAGTAGTGGGATTACAGGATCATGTTACACTTCTGGCTCTGGTTTTATTAAGGAGCCTCAATGAACCTCAGCGCTGTTTTTCTATAACGTCAGTATTTCTGGTGCACTAACAGTGTGCAAGAGTTCCCCTTTCTCTACATCTTGCCAGAAGTTTTTTTTTTCTTTTTCAATAATAAACACTGTAGCTTGTGCAAGATGTTCTTCTGTTGTAGTTTTGATTTACCTTTCCCTAATGATCAGTGATGCTGAGAATTTCCTTATACACTTATAGGCCCTTTGTGTACTTCCTTTCAAGGAGTATCTATCAGGTTATTTGCCCATTTTCAATCAGACTATTTGTTTTAGTTTCATTTTAATTTTGCTGCTGTTTGAGTCCATCACCTATTCTAGATATGAATCAGTGTCGGATGAGGCCAATGCACTTGACTCTCTTGAGTCTTTCATTTGTTGTCCAGAATATTCTGGTTTGAAGCGATCCTATTTTTCAGTTTTTACTTTTGCTGCATGCGCGTTGGGGGGACATATCCGAAGTTTTGCTCCAGATCAATATTCTGAAGTGTTCGTCCAATATTCTTTTCTAGTATTTTTATTCTTTGGGTCTTCTGTGCTACTCTGTGATTTATTTTGAGTTCATTTTTTGTATATGATTATACATAGGAATACCCAGTTTTATTTAGCACCATTTATTGAAGAAATTTTCCTTTCCCCAATGTATGCCTTTGCTGCCTGTGACAAAAACAAAAGAAAACAAAAGAAAACAAACAAAAAACCATTTGGCTGTAAATACAAGCACTCCTTTCTGGGTTCTCTCTTCTGTTTTCACTGCTCTTTGTTTTTACTTTTATGCTAATACTATATCTTATCTTTACTATAGTATTAAAGCCAGAAATTCCAAATTGATTGTGCATTACCAATTTTGACAAGACCAAGTACATCTTAAAGTTATTTTATTTTGTTTGTATTAAAACTTGTTTGGCTACAGACATTACCTTCTGGCTAAGTGTATGATTTGAGGCTCAAAATAATTGTAATTTCACTATTTCATTATCTACTAATATTAAATTTTATTGTTGAGAAGCCTTGTGTGAATCTGATTCTTACTCTTTTATATTTAATCTCTGTTAAGATTTATTATTTTTCTTTATATTTGGAGTTCTGAAATTCCTCTGTTACATAAATAGGCAGACAGACGGACAGACAGGTAGATGCCTTTATCATTCACTTTCTTGTCACTGGTAGTTCATTTCACCTGAGCTGCCATGTCTATTTTTAGTTCTGAAATTTTTCTTGTATTATTTTTAGTGTTTTTTTCTTATTCATCATCTATCTCATTTTTAAGATTTTATTTTCATAATTTCATTGGGAACAATTCCAACAATTGATTTCCCTCACAATTATTCTGCGGTCCTTCTATGACACTTTATCTGGTGCTCTCACGAGACCTCTCATGTAGGAAACTAGAAAATGGACTTTTAGAGAAGGGTAAAGGGGACCAGGGGAAGCAGGGGGAAAGGGTTTGTGGGTAGGGGAGTTCGAAACAACCAAATATCTTATATGCATGTTATCCCAAAACGTGAACTTCATTTCTGAGAGAGAGAGACAGGGACAGAGACAGAGATGGGGAGAAAGATGGAGCTTGTGTATATGTTGCCTCGGTTTCAATCCAATCTGTTTTCCGTCTCTCAGCTATTCCCCAGCATTTCTGGTCTCCTAACAGCAATCTTCCTTTTTATATCAGCGTTGCTTTACATTTATTACTTTCCAACAAAACATATTTCTCCTCCTCCTCCTCTTTCTTTGTACCAGGGACTGCATCCAGGGCTCTCACAATGGGGTATACCTCCAGCTCATTTTTACATTTTTGATTTTGAGTCAGGATCTTACCAAGTTGCCCAGGCTGGGCTTGAACTTGCGGTCCTCCTGTCTTGGTCTCCCAGGGTGCTTGAATTACAAGCCTATACCATCAGGCCCAGCTTTTTCTTTATTTTCTAATGATGTGGAGCTGAAGCAATTGAAGATGTAAATTCGTAACGTGCTGTCCTGAACCAAGACTTCCCGTTGTGTGAGTGTGTTATAGTGGAGAGGACATTTATATTGTCTCAATATTTGCGAAATTAGATTAAAAATAACAAATATGTAAACATAGATAGCACAGAAGTTGTCAAGCTTTTACCTGTTCATTTTCATACAAGTATTTACCATGAACCCGGAAACTCAGAAGCACTTGCTCATGAATTATTTTGCAGTTTGAGGATTTGTGCCCTAAATCAGAGGGGCTCCAGATGCAGAAATGCAGAAGATCATCTCAGATCCCTTAGTCCCACAGTGATCGGGTGAGGTGTATTGCCGGCTGCATTCATTCAAGGACCACATCTTCTTGTATCATTGCCTTGTTCCTTGTGCCTGAGCCATGTATGTTGATTAATAAATAAAAAGAAAAAGAACTTGTTTCCAGTGAGAAGGTGCCAATTATGTCATAATTCATCTTTCTTCTTTTCACTGTACTGATGTCAGAATGATGTTTTGACCACCGGCACCGTGGGGGTTCAAGCTCAAAAGCAGCCACTTGTATAAATTCTTCTAGCAACAGTTCAGGTTACTCCCTCTATTGGCAAAAATAAGAGCTCACATTCAATTCACTTAGGCCTGGCCGCCAGTCTTCCAAGTGCTTTATATGTGCAATCTCCTATGTTTGCAAAACTTTTTAAAATAGGCACTCTGGTGATCTCGGTGATCTCCAGTTTCCAGGTGAGGAAACCAAAGCTAAGACATATTTAGTTGCCTCTATTCGTGGAGCTAATGGAAGTAGAGGGACGCACGCAGTTGGATTCCAAGGTCTACATACTGAACCACTAGGGCACAGTAACTCCATGTTGGGTCTTTTCTCATGGGTTTTGCTTTACCTCATCTTTGAAAAAGTCGTGATGTCTTTAGAACACTGTAGCTTGACTAAAGGGCCTTTCAGTACTGGGCTTGTAAGTGTTCACCTTGGTCTTTTATCAATCCGTCCCACGGAGCCAAGACACTCGTCAGATCTGGGCCAATGCACCCTGGCTCAGCATACTGTTCATTCCAACAGAGGTGTCTTGAATGAAATATTATATGGATTTGGTTGTAAATGCTCCTCATAAAAGTCTGTAATGGCTAGAAACAATTTCTGAATTTAACATCATTAGTAAGGAAATAGTCATTTAACCAATGCTGGAGTGTCCTTTAAAAATGATATAACTACCTTTATCTATTGATTTATGGGCCACACACTTGTGCATAAAACTACTTTTTAACTCTGTCACACACCTCATAAAGTGAGCAGGACCAATTCACAAATGATGTAACAGTCCCTTCTCCTCCCAGAGAGGCCGTCTCCTTCCTGCATAACAGATGCAGCTCCTGAAACCCAGCAGCCAATGTCACTATATTCACTTTCGGCCCTCAGCATTTTTTCCAGGTTGTAGTCAAAGTTCTTGGCTGTGTGTGTAAGAAGTGAGGTGTTACATTAACCAATGGGTTGAAGCAGTGCTTAGAGCAAAAACATTTCTCTTTTTGCTTTCATTTTGCTATGTCTCAGCCAAGTGTACGTGTATGCAACTTTTGATTTTCCAAGGCTGTATACTGGATTTCTGCGAATTCATTCTGCCTTTGTCTTTTATATGGTTCCCTTCTGTCTGGATATTTTTAACCCTTGAGAATTGCAATAATATATGCTCTAAGATGCAGTGAAAAAAATCCCACAGAAAAGTCAGGTGGTCTTGTTCAAAGATAAAGACCCACAAAGCATGAGCACAGTGTGTGTGTGTGTGTGTGTGTGTGTGTGTGTGTGTGTGTGTGTGTGTGTCAGGAGCAGTGAAGGAGGACTGAACCCTGTGAAGATACCATCTTGGTCAATATTTGGTAGAGGAGCAACTAACTTGACTCTGTGCTTCAATGATTTGAGAAGCTCTTTCCTTGTGATTCCCTCATATTTATAAATTGGAAACTGCCTGGGAAAGGTTAAAATGCATTTAGAATTAAATGAATATGTCTAAGAGAGCTCTGCCTCCCCCCTTTGAGACTTAAATAAACTAAAAAACCTGCCCTTCACTTAGATGGATTGAGTCCAGGTTTTCCCTGTTTAAAAAAAAAAGAAAGAAAGAAAGAAAAAGAAAAAGAAATTGGAGACCTTCACCTCAAATAGCAAAGGTCTCTTATATTGAGCCCTGTATAGGTGGGATCAGGTTTCAGCACTTGCAAACAAGATTGAATTGGAAACCAGCCTGAACTGATCTTCCCTCCCTGCTGCACTTCCCACCCCCAAGCTGAGACTGCACCCAAGTAGTAATTTCAAGGTCTCAAAGCTTAAGTGCAATAACCCTCCCCGACCAGGAAAAAGTGAGATATTTCTAACACACTCTAAAAGCAGAGCCAGCTGAAACTATTCTGGATCTATATTTGCTAGACCCAAATAAATGGAAAATAATGTAACTTATAGCCCAAAAGGACGTTTTTATATACAGGCTACATGGGCGCATGGCTTTCATCTGTACCGAGCCAATTTAAAAAATGCAGATTTGAAAACAAGTAGAAAAGGTCACGAAGCAGAATGGGGGAAGGGCACACCTACTCCAAATGGAATCTATACACATTGTGTATGTGCGTGTGTGTGCATGTTGTGTGTGTGCGTGTGTGCGTGTGTGTGTGTGTGTGTGTGTGTGTGTGTGTGTTGGGGGAGATGATGCATGTGGGAGGGGGGCAGTGTGATTTGTGCTAATTCTCCTGCAATCGTGTTCCTGCTGGCAAGATAACACATCACTTAGCCTTTAATTTCAGCAGAGGCTAATCATACACTGGCTTGTCTCAGGCCACTGGGCAAACTTTGCCTTTTGAAAACTTTTCAACCTACACATAAGAAGCATCTATGCAACTGTCACTGCCATGGCAAAAAGCACTCCAGTGGGAAGCTTCCTCAGGGACGCGTCCCCTGCCCAGGCATCATGCTTCCCGCCCCATGTTGTCGGCATCTGGAAGGCACATGAAAACTTTCCAAAGATGAAACAAGCCTTGGGATTTGGGCGCCAAGTGAGCTTCCCTGTTCCGTCCGAGTGACTAAGATGCAGATGTGATAGATACAATTGTCTGCCGAGCCGGATTCTGGTTTCTGATACCCACTGTTCTTGGTGAGTTCAGGGTGGCTTCTACATCTGTGAGAACAGAAATCTGTCCTTGTTTTTGATTTTTATTAATCTCTTTTCAAAAGCTCGATTCTCGTTTCCAGGGGCTGGACTTCTTAACAAGAGAAGCGGAGAAGGCAAAGGGACTAGAAAAGCTGCTGGTGCCGTATGGGACAAAAGGATTCAGGTTGAAAATGAGCAAAATTTGAATCCTATTTGAAAGCAGAATTTGCGATACTAGGTAGCAGCTGCTTGCAAATGTCTTTGGGGAATTTATTTTTTCCAAGTTACAAATTAAAAGGTTTTTTGGATAAAGAAAGGTTTGAGGGGAAACAAACTCAAACTGCTATAAATCCGAGACAAAAATATTCTGAGTGGTAAGGAGAGATGTTTGGATGTAATAGCACTGTGTGCCTCCTGAACACTTGCTTGGTTTTAAGAAAGTAATTCTCTCTCTCTCTCTCTCTCTCTCTCTCTCTCTCTCTCTCTCTCTCTCTTTCCAGTAAGAAAACCTTTTGAACTTTTGGAACTCCATTCATTTGTGTTGATCTAATTTTTCAGGCTGAACGGTGCGTCTGGGTGAAATTGACACTCGTTTTAGGCATATATTACATGTTATAACCAGATTACTCTTCTGCTCTTCTTCCTCACTGATGAATCATTACGCTGTGGGTTGCCACCTCAGGTCACCCGAGAAGGTCTCCATACATCATCATGGCTGGAATCTGTCACTTTTGACTGGCCTTTGTTTTGCAGCCTCCGAGCTGGTGTTAGGGTAGTGGGAACCCTTTGACCTTTCTGGTGTAAGCCCTGACATGCACCGCTTGTATAGCTTTTAGAGTCTTAAGGTTGATTAGACCAGTGATTAAATCTCCCGGATATGTTCACTTACATTTAATGTTCTCGGACATTAATTTTAATGCTCACTGAATGGCTTGGCTTGATAAGGTGTTAAGTGACCTAAATGGATAGAAAACAGCTCAGGGACCTCAAACAGGTTTTTTTTTTTTCTCCAACTCAGGCAGCAGGCGTGGGGGTTGGGGAGCGTCCTGGGAACATTTTACTTCATTCTACTGGGAGACTCCTGGAGACTTCGTCTCTGGAAAGGATGTGAACGAATGGCAGAATAATATAAAAGGGAAAACTGATGGCAAAACGTGCACGTACCATTCACAGAGCAGCCCTCAGAAATTATTGAGAGAAACATTTCATTTCTCAAAATAAATCTGGTTTAGCTACTAAAATACGAAAGCAATTCCCCCAAAATAAAGCAATTCCATACGTGACTGTGACTATTTCTTTTCATGGCCAACCCCAAAGAAAGCCATAGAAAATTTTTAATCTCTAAAAATGCCTTGGTTTCTGTGACTTGTCTTTTAGAATTAAGGATTTCACTTTTAGTTCATGACTCTGAGCCAGACGTACCTGAAAATCACATCTGATGAGGAAAACGTCAATTGATCCTCAAAAATTGGCTTTAGGGAAAAGTGAATTTTAATCTGTGATGACTCTGTTGCCTGCAGCCCTAATTAGAATGCTGTCAATACATAGTTACGAGTATGTTCAAATAAAGATCATAAGAAAAATATTTCAATATTTGTTTAATGACAGCTGAATAGTCACATATAATGGAGTAATTAATGCTGTGCGATTCAACAAATGATGTCTTGACTAATTTGAAAAAAATTTTTGAAGGAGACTTCCTATTAATATGATGGACATGCAGCCTCTTGATAAGTAAAGCTATGGGTGTCTTATTAAGAAAGTCTTTGCCTACAACTGTATCTATGAGATTTTTGCCTAATCTATCTTCCAGAAGGTTCAGTGTTTTGGTTTTAATATCTAGGTCTTTGATTCACTTTGATTTGATTTTGGTACACGGTGACAGGTGTGTGTCTAGATTCATTCTTTTGCACATGGATGTCCAATTTTCCCAGCACCATTTGTCGAAGACAAAAAACAAATCCAGTATATGCTTTTGGCTCTTTTATCAAAGATTGGGTCTCTGAGGGCATTTGAGTTTTTCTCTGTATCTTCAATTCTGTTCCACTGGTCAACCTGTCCATTTTTGTGCCAGTCTCATATAGTTTTTATAACTATTGCTTTGTAGTATAATTTGATGTCTGCAATCGTAATGCCTCCTGCCTTTCTCTTGCCACTCAGGATTGCTTTGGCTATTCTAGGTCTCCTTTAGTACCAAACGAATTTAAGGATCATTTTCTCAAGTTTTGTGAAAAAGTTGTTGGTACTTCAATAGGAATTGCATTAAGTCTGTATATCAGTTTGGGCAGTATAGTCATTTTGACTATATTAATGCTGCCTATTCAAAAACAGGGGAGTGTCTTGAGTTGCTTGGGAGTGACACAGGTCTTGGATGGCTTCCAGGCAGGTCCATGGAGGCGCGCAAATGTCTGGGCCTGGGAAGGGCTCCAGGAGTTTCTTTAAGCATAGTTTAAAGTTCTTGAAATCTGTGTTAAATAAAGGACAGTTGAATAACAGATTATAGGTCTATTTGGTACTCCTGTGAGGCAGTGTTATTTCTTAGATCTACAAGTCCTGCCAAAATCCCATGGATTGGGGAGGTGATTAGATCATGGGGACACTATACTCATCAATGGACTCATCCATAGATGAGTTTAGAGCTGACTGTTATGTTAGGAGGTGTGTTCGTGGGACATGTGGCTCTTCTCTTTGCTCTCTGCTTCCTGGCGGCCATGGGCTGAGCACTTTTTCTCTACTATGTTCATTTACATTTCTATTTCTGCCTTGGAGCCATGACCCACGGACTGAAACTGGGTCTCAAATAAGCCTCTTGTCCTTTAACTTGTGAGTGCGGGTATTTCATCCTATCTCAAGGAGAGTGACAACAGTTTAAGCAGATACTAGAGATGCCATGGACAACACATGAAATTATTATACAAACAGCCTCACAATTAATAAATTTGTAAGATACAAAGAATAAATGTGACCACGGACGTACATTTCAAGAGTTAGAAGAGCATAGAGAAGGTGAGTCATCCCATAGTAGAGGTGAAATCGGTTTGGTATGAACTACAGTAAGATGCCAGAAGACTCAAATGATGGAGAAGTTATTGAAAAGATCAGTTTTAATACAAGCATGAAGACATAAGGCTGATGTTACAAAGGCAGTCCTGTGAAACATAAATATCGAAAGGATGCCGTGTTACAAAGCTAGAAAAGTGATGTGTAGGTAGTTGTGAGCAAACAAAGAATACCCAGATAATGTGAAAATTGAATAAAGCTCTTCCGAGCCCTTCCTCCCAATTTACAGTCATATACTGAAACCTGAATTTAGAGGGTGTATTAAATTATGAGACTAAACCCTTGAAAGCCTCCGCAAGGAGGTAGAAGGCAAGGAAGTGAGCTAATGCTTGCAAGAGAGGAGGAAGTGTAGCACAGCAATTTGATTTGGGTTTTCTAGTAATTGTTTAATACAAGTAAATATGTCCCCAAAACAAATTTCTACTTTAGATTGAACATAAGAAGAATTGAAATTATTATTAGTTGTTTATCACTCTATATTGAAAATATAGCAAAAATAACTGAAAACTAAACTTTTTCGTGGTGTGTACTCAGTACAAGTGTTCATTCATCCACCTAAAGGATTACTGCATGCCCTTTGCCCCAGGCACCAGGCACTGAGTTAAAAGCTGAACATGTAAAGAACAATAAAAATCTGCCTCTTTAGCCCTTAAGGGGATAACAGTGTGAGGCCAAGAGGTGAACCAGCCATTCTCACGTATGGGAGTCAGTGCAGGGCTCTAGGATAGCAGAAAGGCAGCATTAAGGAAGAGAGGGAGCAAGGCAGCTTGAATGGGCCCAGGACATCTTTCCAAGGAGAGAGAAGCATGAATTGGTTCTATTCTCTATTCAGAGCAGTGATTTGCCAGGGATAGCAGAGTTTGCAAAGAGAAATCCTCCATGTTCCATGGCCTGAAAGTCTAGGACAAGTGTCCATCTTTACTGAGTAATGACATAGGTAGCAGAGGAGGCTAATGCTGAAAGAACCTTGACATCGGACGGTCTCACAGTCAACATGGGATGGGATGGGAAAAAGAGAGTCCAGCCGTTATAAAATGGAAACCCAGAACGACAAGAATCATGTGTTTTCACTTTCATCTGAAGGCAATAAGAATCTTACTAAACAACATCAAGTGCTTTTATGAGAGCTTGGAGCAATGCATCATGGAAGACATAATTATGGATATTAACTTTTAAAATGAGTTGAACCATTTATTCCTACCTGTGTATTAGTTTCATTTCTTACAAAATGCAGAATTGACAGAAATTAGAACAAAAAGTTCTATTTAAAAGGTTTGCAAGTCTGAGGTCAGAGATAGTCCAAAGAGCTGGAGGGTCCGATGGCTGCTCAGCTGCGAGGTAGAACACCCATCTGGGACTGCCAGACAGCCATTGAAAGTCTGCTGTGGATCTCCGTTGTTCGAAGAACAATGATGAAGACCAGAGACTGAAGATTGCTGACTGAAGATTGGCAAAAGGTAGACACATCTGTAGCAATTTCAAAGGCAAGAGCTTTCCCAGAGGAAAAAGCTGTGGCAATCTTTTTTCTTCCTTTTATATAGTTCCAGGTCCCAGTTGTCCCTCCCACATCTGGGTGGGTGCTCTTCCCTCATTTGCTGGCCCACAAATCACTCACACTCTAACCCAGGCTGGTTTCTAACTGCCCAATCCAGGTTGGCTCCTAATTACCTAATCTAGGCATTGTTCCTAAACTCTAATCCAGGAGTGGTTCCTAATTGCCTCAGGTTGACATAATCTCTCCAACAGTCACAACCAGTTACTAAGGTTCTTCAGAGGACGGGGAAAGGCAATTTATTTCTCAATGCATTGAGATGCATATAGCTGAAAAGAAGAGGTAATAAGAGCTGGGAAACTCACAGAAATGGTCTGAAGGGGCATTCAGAACACAACCCCTTACTCTTTTCCAGTTTTTTTTTTCAACATAGTTCTCAGACTATCTATGTTCTGTTTCTCTAACTGCTTCTACAGCCCTCCCAATGGGGAGCTGCTGCTCTCTGCTCAGTGTCTGCAGTTCTAATTAATTGAAAGTGGCAAAGCTGATATCGGACCTTGACTACCCACAAACACATCAGTTATTTTCTGAGGCAGGTGGAATTAAGTGTTTGGAATCTACGGCCTGGTCCTGGGGGATGTTTGCAGAAACAGGCCTTGTATCTGTTGGTGAGAATGGTCACAAGGCTTCACCTCTTGCAGCAGCTGCTATTGACCTAGATTAGCACTGGGGCAGCAATTAAAGTCGCTTACAGGCCTTGCGAAGTGGACTTTCAGAGGAAGGGACTGAGACCTGTTGGTATCGAGAGAGGTAATCTCCATGATGTCAAACAACTCGTGTGTAGGAGGGTGACTGTATTGTTGTTTCAGGTGTCACCCTGAAAATTTCATCCTCAAGTAACAATGTCTATGAAATGGAATTGAAAGTTTTCTTGCAATTTTTTTTTGTTAAGGATAATACATTGTTATTAAATAAAGCATGCAAATCAGTTGTAATAGTGTCCTAGTGCAGTGTCACCTTTGGAATCCATTCACTACTCAACGTATGTTTTAAATAAACAATAAATAAACAAGTTACTCAAATGATGTGCACTTTATGGTGGATGATACAGGGCACATGCCTTGAGTTTGGGTTTATACTGTGTCATCTAAACTCATCTGTAACAGTAATGGTGAACTAATACTCTTATTTGCCATGTACTAAGTAAGTTTACATAGAGAAGCATAATTTAATTATCATAAGAACCTTTCAAGGTAGGCAATACCTTGTCATTTCTCTGGTGGGGAAAGAAGAGAAAGCCAAAATGCACTAACATGCCCGCAATCACATTTGCCTGTATTTCATGTTCCAATTCAGCTACTCCAAGCTGCTATCTTGTTTGTGTTGTTGTCATGATGTGCCTAGGACAAGAGACGAATCTAATAGTTAATAACTCTATATTTACATCCTACCCATTGTTTTTGTTTTGCCTCCCAGTTGGTTGTGAGATTGGATCCTCTCCATCTGGGATTTTGGTCAAAGTCACCATCCATGAAAGAGAGTTGTAGAAAAGGGTATGAGAAAGCCTTTTGGGATCCAGCTCTTGCTGTATTTTTAAAATCTGGATAGAATTCCATAGGTGATTCATTTTGACTAATCATTGACTTTTATGCTTTTCTGTATGTATGATTTATCTTTTTCTGGAGTTTTTACCTTGTTTGCCCAAATCTTAGCCTTTATTATCAATGATTAAATCTTCTAATAATTGTCCAGAAGACCTTTGACAAATAATCTGAAAGGTAGATGAGATGGAGGGACCAAGTCATCCACATGTAGATAAATCTAGAACCCTCGATCTGTTAAGTTCTTTGCTTTAGCCAATTGAGTTAAATTAGCCTAGTCACCACAGCACCCTATCACAAATTGGTCTTTTGCACAAAATAAAGGTTATTTTTATCCCCAAGTGATTGCTTTCCATTCCTGCATGTTATGTGTTCGAAGCTATGAGTACAGTAGGATCAGGAGTTAAATTTGCAGAAAGTTGTTTTTGCAAAAGGATGCTGGCTCACAGGGTTATCTCTGAACATATTTTACTTAGAAAAGGTAAGACATCTACCTGTTCCATTGGCATAAGTCCTATAAAAGCTGGTGGCAGGAGAAGGGATACTTGTCCCTTCACTCTCTGTCTCCTGAAGGGGTGGAGATTGTGATTCCCCAGGGAATTCCCAGGGAATTCCCAGAGGTAGTTGTGACTCCTCTGATATGTGTTGAATAGCTCATAAGTGGCAGATACTTTCTTCTTTTAATTCTGGCCAAGTAATGTTAAAATTTATGAGAGGCTATTATTTTGGACTAAGCTCCTGCATTCGGCCCCAGGGATGGGAGCAAACCAGAATGGTGTCACTCAAGATAAGTGTCACATAAATAGAAACGTTAAGAAACCAAAGAGGTCCCCAAACAGATGAGTTTTTTCCCCCTAAAAATAAGAGTTTTGTAGCAGTCAGAAAGAGCCCAGTCTACTTTAGTCAGTATAGTAAAGAAGTCTCCATAGCTTTAACTCTTATAAGTGACCTGGAATAACCTCATGTTAACCAATACACTTTTTGATTATTATCTCCTTGCTTGCACCTTACAAAATATTCTTTCATATCAGAGAGATACTCATTCTATTTTGTAAAATTATTTCCTAATTATAGAATTGCAAATAAAAGCCAGTTAGATCTTTAAACTTGTTGTATTTTTGTCTTTTGACAATAAGCCCAGTTATGCCTGTTTCCCAGATTAGGCAAGTGAAGAATAGGACAAGGTTGGGATTTTCTAAGAGTAGTTACCACAAAACAAAGCTTTCACCTAAAATAGAGTAAGAATTAGTTTAGAAGCTCATCACTAGAATATGCGGGGAACTGAAGAAAAGTAAGCCTACCAAAAGAAAGGATTCTATTGAAAAGTGGGCAAATGAAATGAAGAGGCAGTTCGCTCAGGAAGAAGTACAAAAGGCCAATAGATACATGAAAAGATGCTCAACATCCCTAGCCATGAGAGAGATGCAAATCAAAACAACACTAAGATACCATCTCACCCCAGAGAGAATGGCCTATATCAACAAGTCAATAGCAATCAGTGCTGGCTAGGCTGTGGGGAGAAAGGAACCCTCCTGCACTGCTGGCGGGAATGTAAACTGGCACAACCACTCTGGAAAGCAGTATGGAGAGCTCTCAAAAGACTGGAAATAAATGTCCCCTTCGATACACCCCTCCTGGGAATATATCCAAAAGAGGCCAAAACAACACACAACAGAGATATATGTATACCCATGTGCAAAGCAGCACAACTAACAATAGAACATGGAAGTCACCAAAATACCCATCAACAGACCAGTGGATACACAAACTGTGGCATTTATACACAATGGAATACCATGCATCTATAATGTCCAACAATATGGAGGCCTTTGCGGGCAAATGGAAGAAGCTTGAGAATATCATGCTTAGTGAAGTGAGTCAGAAGCAGAAGGTGAAACATCAAATGGTCTCTCTGCTATGAGAGACCCAGATCACAACTATCTTATGGAACTTAAAACAAAAAACAAAGTGAAATGGGGGGGGTGAGGGTGGGAGGAGAGGGAGGAAGGGGTGGGGAGGAGGAGGGACAAAAGGA